>SCLH01001333.1:0-39574 GCA_004367855.1 Oikopleura vanhoeffeni
ACGACCACCCCCTTGAGGGAGTGGTTGTCGCTGATTAAACTGTTTTTTGAAGTTTTTATAAATAGTTTCTTGATGAACTGGTAGAGGTGGTATTACAAAAACTTTCTAAAGGTGAAGAACAAGTGTCGAAAATAGTTTCAACACTTATTGTAATATGATACAATTCAACCTACGCCCACGCACTAACCATTAATAAGCCTCCCAAAAAGAACACTAAAAAGCTTACTCCTCCTACAATTTACATGATTTTTTTCTTGTGTTTTTAGTAAAGTTTCAGAGAAACCATATCAACAATAATCTAGAGCCCTTTTTTCAACATTTTGCTTTTGACAGAAATTTTTTTTTCGACCAATTTTGTTGAGATTTTTTTTTCGGTCTTTTCGCATTTTTGTTCGTTAAAAGCAAAATTTTGAAAAAAAAGCTCTGGATTATTGTTGATATTGGTTTGTCTGAACTTGCCTCAAAAAATAAACAAAAATTGATGTAAATTGTAGGAGGAGGAAGCTTTTTGAGTTTCAAATATTGAAACATTATAGTAGCCTTCATATGCCTCCAGAACGAAGTCTGATCAAAATGTCGAAAAAACGCTCTAGATTATTGTTAAACTAGTTCTGAGCTTTCATATAAAGTATAAACCAAAAATTTATGTTGAAAATTGGCGGAAGAGTAGGCTTTTGAAAAAGCCTCTAAATCTCGATTTCAGATTTCGTTTTTAAAATTTTTGTGAAGTTTTTGTCCGACAAAAGCTAAATTTTGGAAAAAACGCTCTAGATTATTCTTTGTTTTGATGATCTGGAGCCTGAGACAAAAAAATAAATGAAAATGATGAAAACTGACGGAGAATAAAGATTTTTAGTGTTTTTTGGAAAGGTTTACTATACGTTCAAGTGAGTGCGTAGGTTAGATTGAATCAGATTACTGAAATTCTGAAAATTATTGCTGAAGTTCTTCTTATACGTTAAAAAGTTTTTGGAATCCAGCTTGCTAGTTAGCCAGAAACCGCATCTAAAAACAGGGAAATCAGCGACAACCATCCTAGGGTACGGGCAATCTTCTAGTACGTTTGGGTTAAAAATAGCACAAATGCTAGGAACACTCGAAACGTATAAACTTAAAAAAAAAATCCAAAAAAAAGTTCCATTATCATTTTTTTCAGAATTTTCTGAGTAGCTTTTCTTTAGGTGACCCCCCCCTCCAGCAAAACCTAGAAGCTATCAAGAAACGGTTTTTTGCATCGTGAGCCAACAAAATTATAACCGCTGATTTTTTTTGGTTTTCGAGCCTTACCGGTTGACCTGTAATGAGCGGAAAACACCGTAATCGGCGTTTGAGAGAAACATATCATAAGTTCAACATAAAGTATACTTATTGGGTCACTTTCGAAAAAAAAATTTGCCTTTTCGTTTGACACCAAACACCACTTGTGCTGTAAAGAGCACTTTTTTGAATCGATCAACTGGAATATCATAGGGTCAAAATCATACTTATTTGGATAACTTTTCAAGGCGAAAATTTTTGCAGAATTTATTTTGTATCCGACACCACCTGTGGTTAGGAGCACTTTTTTGAATATCGACAATGAATATCATAAGGCCTAAAATCATATTTATTTGGAGTAACTTTTCAATAAAATTTTGACGTCATTTATTTTGACATTCGACACCACCTGTGCATGTTGAACTTATATTAGTTCTCTCAAAACCGCAATTACCGGTGTTTCCGCTCATTACCGGTAAGGCTCGAAACCAAAAAAAATTCAGCGGTTAAAATTTGTTGCTACACGATGCAAAAAACGCTTCTTGATAGCTCCTACGGTTTTTGCTGGAGAGGGGTGCACCTAAAAGAAAAGCTACCTGAGTATATTTTGGAAACATTGAAACCCACTTTTCGCCAGAAAACTCAAAATATCAAAAGCTGTAAGGCATTTTTTATCAGTGAACTCAACTTTAATTTTGTGTACTTCGACTAAATCCGACGACTTTATTTTCGATTTTCACTTCTGGTTCACTAAAATGCATTTCTAGAGTATCCAAAATATAATTAAAATCCTGCACCGTCATAAAACAAAACAATATTCTCCATCTTTTCCCAAATTATACTGCATTCGAATGTAACCCTAGGAAAATGATTTTGAATAGCGAAACTTGAAATAAGGCGTTTTTTCGCATTCTAGAAAAAAACTAGTTAGACATTAAAAATCCCACCATCATATTACAACCATAAGTGTTCCGTGGTTCTACGAATTTGAGTGAATCGTATGCAAGCTCTAGAGAGAATAATTTGATATTGGTTAGGACGCTAAAGAATCGCCGCATGGTGGTCACCAGGGTCGACAAAATTATTCTGATAAATTATTATTGTAGATTAAGGATAGATCACCAAATGGCTATTCCAAAAGTTTCGAAGCAGTTTAGTATTTGGTAAAGTGGAGTACAAAATACATTTTTGCGACCTACCCCTAAGACCTAAATTTGGCTCATTATTTATAATTTTATGTAATTTTTATGGCGGTTTAGTCTTTAAACATTATCTTAAATCGCTCTTACCTTGAAATCAAACGTAAAATTTGTCCATGGCATTACGTTTTCGTCGTATGCAGCTGTAAACCGAAATGGGTGGCGAAGGAAAAGATCATTTTCTCCGTTACGAAGCTAAAATGTAAAGTTTGAAAGACGCTGAAAATTACAGAAATGACATTAAAATTCGTGAATTATTCCAGAAAAGTGCCTCTCGGTTGAAAATTTTCGAGACGTTATTTTTGACTAAATCTCTAAAATGACTTTGGAATTAATTTTTAGGATTTAAAACCATAAAAAATAGAGGATCACTTTACGTGAAAAAATAAAATAAACTGTAGGTCACGTTAAAATTTAACGAGATTATATGATTTGAATATTTACCTCTCCATTCTTTGGGTTCATTTTCACGAGTTTCTTATTATACTGTAAGTTCCTGAACTCCGTATGCGTTAGCGAAACTCGACTGTCTTTAATAAAGTCTGCGACTCCTGAGCCCGGCAATGAATTGTAATCCCCGCACATTATGACTGGCATTTCCCGTGGGCTGATTCCCATTTGTTTGATAATTCGATCCATTTCACTTGTAAGGAGAAAAGTTTGAATCATTTTAACGTCGGAAAATTCGGGGTCCCAATGCATATGGGCGTTACATACGACAAGTTTTTGACTCTCCGTTTCGGATTCCATGCCACCTTTAAAAACATTTGTGAAAATAAATGTAAAATTAAAATGATCTAACATAAGGGTGGAAACCCTACTGATTTAACTATTGGACATGTGTGTTTTTGCCGTTTTGTCCAGTTTCAGGTAAAATAGGTCAAAAAACGAAGAAAAAAGGTCAAAATATTAATACTCCTCGCATTATTATGGTATTTGAAAATAAAAATAATCGTTGAAAAATTGGTCGTTTTGTTCTTTTAAGAGGTTAAGGGGTTATGCGACTCTGATTTGGCATTTTCTCGGTGAAATATACTGCAAACTAAGAGCTTATGAGAAAAACCGAAAATGCTAATTTGTAGATCTATCCTTTATCTTGCGAAAAATTACATCACAAATTATTTTTGACCATTACACCAATAGTTACAGTATCGTAACAAGATGACCTTTTCCAAACCGCAAAATCTATCTCCTCCCGGACCATATATATCCAATTGAGCTCAAATTTACACAGATCAAGTAACCATATCATGCCCATCTTTTAAGCTGGGCTTTTTGATCCGGCGACTGACCAATTCTAGAACACCGAAAAACCGTTGTTTTTTGCTAATTTTAGACTTTAAAACCTATCTTATCCGAGGATATGTACATTTGCAAAATAGCTTAAATTTTTACAAAGTATTCTTCAGAGTATACCTAATAGATTAAGGTGGGCTTTTATGCAATTTCCGGCCTAAGTTCGAAATATGAATTTTCGGCACCAGAGCCCATTCACCAATCGGTAGGTCACGTGAAAAAAAATTCCGAAAAAAATGTGCTTCGATTTCTTCGAAAGTAGACTCAAAAGAAAGCCACGGAAACACTGATCAGAAAGTTAAACAACTTCAAGATGATATTTTGTAGTTTTAGTGGTCAAATTTAACCAACCGTTATTTTTCAACTTCATTTTAAGAAAATACTTAAGTTTTTCTAAAGGAAAAAATGCGAAAATTTCGAAAACATTTTTTGAATGCTTTGGTTGGTAACTACCACGGCTTAAAAGCGTACTTACACTTTGTGGTCACCCCAAATCAATTTGGAGCATTTTTGTTAGGTTAACCCACCCTGGTCATGACGATTACGGGAAAACCATAGCTGATATCGAGAAATGGTTTTTTGCATTCAACTGCCAACNAAAAAAAATTACCTTAAGGCCTTTATTAAATCAGAGTCCCATCCCCCTTAAAGTTCAACGTCTTATTCAAAATAACGTAGGTTTAGGCCAAATTTTAGCCGTATTGAAAATACGGTATTGTCCTTATAGACAGACACGTCAATAAACACTTTTTGTTAATCAACTTTTAAAATACGGTTATTTCGTCATTTTATAACTACTGTGATTTTTGTCTAAGCGGACACTTTTGGAAATCCGGTTTTGTTCGCTACATCTTTATGGTCATTGAATTTATAGTAAATTGCCCGCTTAGGTGGTTTTTTTTAGGAACTACGTGCAAATTACGGCTTTCTCGTATTTGGAAACCCTATGAGACTATATATTCGTAGANAACAACTCTGATATGTCTATTGATTTGCAACTTGCCTCAAAAAATAAACAAAAATTGATGTGAATGTGGGGAGGAAGCTTTTTTGATTTCAGAATATTGAACATTATATAGCCTTCATATGCCTCCAGAAGCGAAGTCCTGATCAAATGTCGAAAAAAACGCTCTATTATTGTTAACAGGTTTGAGCTCTCTATAGTATAAACAATAATTTATGTTTGAAAATTGCGAGAGTGGCTTTTGAAAAAGCCTCCTAAATCTCGAATTTCAGATTCTTTTTAAATTTTTGTGAAGTTTGTCGACAAAAAGCTAATTTGAAAAAACGCTCTAGATTTTTTGTTTTCGATGATCTGGGACCTGAGACAAAAAAATATTGAAAATGTGAAATGACGCGAGATAAAATTTTAGTGTTTTTTGGAAAAAGTTTACATACTTTCAATATCGTTCAAGGAGATGTTGCGTAGGTTAGATGATCGGATTATTTTTAGACATTCTGAAATGTTGCGAGAGTTGTTCTTTACGTTAAATTTGGAATTTCCGCTTTGCTAGTTTAGCCAGAAACCGAATCTAAAAGAAATCGCGACACCCACTCCCTTAAGGGTAGCGGTCGCATCTTTCTAGTCTTGGGCTGTAAAATAGCACGTGCGTAGGGAACACTCAAAAGTATAACTACTTAGAACAATCCAAAAAAGTTCCAAATCTTCATTTTTTTCAGATTTTCTGAGTATTTTTTTTTGGAACATTGAAACCTACTTTTTCGACCAGACAACTCCAGAAATATCAAAAAGCCTGTAAGCAGAATTTATTGGATTAGTCGAAACTCACAGCATTTATTTTGAGGTACTCGATAAATCCGAGACTTATTTTCCAGGTTTTCACTTCTGTTCACTAAAAAATGCGTTTTCTAGGGAATTCACAAAATATATTTAATCTGCAACCGCCCCTAATACACAAATATTTCGTCCTCTTTCCCAATTATACTGCCTTCTGAAGTAACCTTAGGGAAGATAGATTTTGAATGCGAAATCTCGAATAAGGCCGTTTTTCGCAGTTCTAGAAAAAACTAGTTAACATTTTAAAAAAATCCCACCTCTTTTTACACATACTTTCGTGTTCCTTCATACGAAGTTTAGTGCCATCGCATGCAAGCTTCCTGGAAAAGACTTAGAATTTGAATATATTGGTGACTCTAGACTCGCCGCACGGTGTCACCAGGTCGCGCCAAATTTTCTGTAAATTATATGTAGCACTAGGCTAGAATCTACCAATGGCTTTCTCAAAGTTTTCGAAGCATTAGCTTATTCTGGTAAATGGGTACACAAGTACTTTTGCGCCCTACCCCTTTATGACCTAAAGTTTGGGGTCTGATATATTATGTATTTTATGCGGTTCTATGTCTTTAAACATTATCTTAAGTCCTCTTCTTGAAATCAAACGTAATAAATTTGTCCATGCCATTCCGTTCGTCGTATGCGCTGTAAACGAAATGGGTGCAAGGAAGTCATTTTTCCGTACCGAGCTAAAATTAACGTTTGAAAGCGCTGAAAATTACAGCTACATTAAAATTCGTGAATATCCAGAAGTGCCTCTCGGTTGAAATTTTCGAGACGTTATTACTAAATCTTAATGACTTTGAATTATTCTTCGGGATTTAAAACATAAAATAGGATCATTACAGTGAAAAAAAAATAAATGTAGGTCACTTATTACGAATATATATTGAATATTTACCTCTCATTCTTTGGTTCTTTCAGGTTCTTATATACTGTAGTTTCCCTGAACTCGTATGCGTTCGCGAACCGACTGTCTTATAAGTCTGCGACTCCTAGCCGGAATGAATTGTAATCCCGCACTTTCTACTGGCATTCCCGTGTATCCCTGTTTGATAATTCGTCCATTTCACTTAAGAGAAAGTTTCAACATCTTAAGTCGGAATTGGGGTCCCAATGTATGGCGTTCATACAGACAAGTTTTTGACTCTCGTTCGGATTCCTGCCACCTTTAAACATTCGTGAAAAATGTTAAATTAAATATTACATAGGTGGAACCCTACTACTTGAACTAGTGGACATGTGTTTTTGGCCAGTTGTCCAGTTTCAGTAGAATAGGTCAAAAAACGAAAGAAAAATTCCAATATTATATCTCGCATTATATGGTTTAAAATAAAAATAATCGTTGAATTGGTTTTTGTTCTTTTTAGAGGTTAAGGGTTATGCGCTCACAATCGGCTTTTGATTCATACAGTTTTATGTGTATAATAATCAAGGGGAAATATGCTTTGCGCGAGACCCTCAATCAGCTTCAAATTTTCTTGGCTACTAGGCCGAAGTTACTTTCAAAATTTTAAAAGCGTGTAACAGACCTGCGTATTTTGTTGTTATTAAAAGCTACAAACATTTCTACCTTCAAACTCACGAACCTCATTTTGCAGCTAATTACGATTTTTAGAGCTTTAGAAATTAAATTCCAAAAGCCATTTTTTCCTGCCTTTTATCTTTACATCGAAAGTCAAACTCACATTTTGATATGAGCACCATTTTCGGTCGTTTTAAATTTAAGCTTACAAATCGATTATCTCGAGCTTTTATTCATATAGGCCTTTTTAAATTTTTCACTTCTGTTACACTCCCTATGTGGTTGTAGATTCGTTTGTGTCTTAATTCACCGCAACGGCGGCTATGCCTAATAGAGTTTTTTATTCGTATCTTCATAAAGTTCAAGACACAGTCATTCTTATTTTATGTTTAAGAAATACTTCTCAAATTCTCGTATTTTTTTCTACAATGAAAATTTTCGCCAAAATTTTTTGCGACTTTCATGCAATTTAAAATAGACAAAAATTTCGAAAATTTTTTTTTCAAAAATTTTTTTTATTTTTTTTAATTGTTTAAAAGTCTGCAAAAATTTTTCAGCAAATTTTTTTTAGTTGTAAAACATACTCAGAAAAATTCGCAAATTCACCAAAAACTGTAATGTGACACCTCTGATCTGAGATGAGATGTACCACAAAACTGGTACTACTTAGTTCACGAGGCGTTATTTGTTAAAATATTTGTCGGTCAACAGGCATCCCTTTTTCTCACTTTTACGTTTTTTTTCTCGAACATCAGAGTTTAGAGCACAAAATCTAATTTGAATTTTTTATTTATTTCCAAAAGTGTGTTTATTCATTCTTATGACGTTGACCCAAAAACTACCGAATTTCGCATTAGTTTATATTAATAAATACCGAACACGAAATCGCTATTATTTTATCACTGCGACGACCAAAATTTTTTTATAATTTTTTTTTCCATTTTTCATATATAAATACTCCTCAAAATTTCAGAAGGAATCCACTATATTCTATGGGGCGGAAATTATGTGGAAATGCTAGTTATGCGGGACTCTATTGGCATTTCTCGGTGAAATACTGCAACTAAGAGCCTTTTGCAGAAAAACCAATGCTATTTGTAGATTTCCTTTATTCTTGCCGAAAATTAATCACAAATTATTTTTCATTCCCATAAGACAGTATCTAACAGATACCTTTTCCAAACCGCAACTCTATTCCTCCGACCATTACTCCCAATTAGCTCAACAATTTACCACGATGCAGTACCATATCAATGCCATCTTCTTAAGCTGGGCTTTTTGTCCGGCGACTGACCATTCTCTAGAACACCCGAACCCATTGGTTGCTAATTTTTGCTTTCACCTATTGTTTCTTCTCGAGCGGATTGTACATTCAAATGCATTAATTTTTAACACAGTTCTTCGAGTACAGGGATGTGGTTTTCCTTTTTTTCCCAATGGTTCCCTTATTTCCGCGTTTTTGTTGATCTGAGAAACCACTTCTTCTGAAACCAATCAAAACGGCGAATACAAGTGTAACCAAGTAGTTGAAAAAGCAGGTAAAACTGACCACCCTGTTACCTAATAGATAAAGTGGCTTTATCAATTTCCGGCTATTCGACTGATTTTCGGCCCAGGCCATCACCGATCGGAGGTCACCGTGAAAAACATTCCGAAAAAACGTGCTGCATCTTCGAAAGAGTTGCTCAAAAGCAGCACGGAAACTGATCAGAAGTTAACCAACTCAGATATTTTGTGTTTTAGTGTCCAAATTTAACCAACGGTTATTTTTCAACCTTCTTTTAAGAAATACTAAGTTTTTCAAAGGAAAAATGCGAAATTTCAGGAAACATTTTGAATGCTTTGGTGGTATACCACGCTTAAAGCGCTTACACTTTTGTGTCACCCCAAATCAATTTGACATTGTCTAGGTAACCCACCATTCATTACGATTACCGGAAACCCTAGTGTCATCGAGAAATGTTTTTGCATTCACTGCAACTAAAACAGCTCATGAGAAATCGTTATCAAGTTGATTTGACACCGGTCACCTGATACTCAACCGAAAAGTACTTTTGGAGGTTCGACTCTCGTGGCCCATTTTTTTCTTCATCAGCCGGAAGCTTAATTTTTACGTATTTTCTACTATATCTCGATTATCTACAACATAACCTGCTTCGAACTATATTTTTATGATTCTAGAAGAACAAAACGAGATTCATTTTTTTTCTCAAAATTTATACCGAAATGCTATCATAATAATCTCCGGCTTAACCGTGTCACGTTGTCGAAAAAAAAAGGAAAATCTTCTCCATTGAGCTTTTTTATTGCGTTGAATGCAAAAAACCCGTTTCTCATATACTTATGGTTTTCCCTATCGTCCTACCTAGGGTGGTTAACCCTAAAAACTTACCTTCAACAGAGCTACCACGCGGTTTATTTCGATCTCAGACTGGTAGAAGCTACTTTTTATCGCATTCTCATTTTTGTATCCGTATCATCTAAAAAATTAAACAAAATTTCGATGTAAAACATTTCCACTTTCCTTTTTTTCTAGTTAATTTCTTCTTGCTTTATCTTTAACGTGAATCGTTGACGCTGCTTTTGTTGATGACTTCACTATGATTCCAATCTTAAAACAAGAAATAAATTTTTTTTAATTCGAAAAAAAATCTTGACATTTTTGATTGAAAATCGACGACCCCGCGGTTTACTTTCGGCTCTTCGCACATGGTAAAAGCTATTCTTCATCGCATTTGATTTTGATCGGTTTTCTCCAAACATTAAAAAAAAATTTCGATGTAAAAATTTCCAAATTTCCCTATTTTTATAAGTATAAATTCCTTCATTTCTGCTACTTTTAAAGTTAAATCCGGTCGCGTTGATTTTTGATGTGGCATGAGTTCACTTATTTTATCTTAAAAAAAGAATCAAAATTTTTTTTTCGGAAAATTTTTTTTTTGAAATTTCTTAGATGCTTAAAAATCGACGGACCTATATTTCGGCTTCTCAAAACATTAGATTGCTTAATATTTATTCATATCTAAATTTTAGTTACTCCGGTTTCATTCCAAAAAATTAAAAAATAAACAAACATGTAAACAAAATTCATTATTCTAAATTGACTCGCTCATTTTCAGCTTATTTCATCAGAATACGTTGTTATAAGAAAAACCCGTAATACATTTCACGTGGTGAAAAATTAACTGGCTGTCATTCAAAATATGAATTTGTTGAAAACATATAAGAAAGATATATTCCAAGGAATTTTTATCTGTTTTTCAGGAAGCAAACTTGAACTGCGCCTAAAACCATACATACAAAAGTAGCACAATATCTGAGCGCATAAAATCACAGCTCGCAATTCATAAGAAGCTGCTTTCTTTCCGCGGAAAATTTGCTTTACTGTCCCAAATAGAAATTGAACTAGCGTTCCAGGTCCAAAACAGCCATTTGAGACCTTATCAGTTTGTAGCAAATCTAAAGAACAAAATAAATATCTGAGCGCATACACTTTTTTACTAAACATTTAGTAGCTCACAAAATCCCAGAATATGACTAATCGCTAAATTGAATGAACTAAAAGTCGAAAATGACTTTTGGACCGAAAGACCGTACGATCATAACAAAAAACTCTTTTGTCACTTTTTTCGAAAATTCAGACAAATTTCTGGTCTTGAACCTGAAACCTCAAGCAACCTTTTATTCAGCTCCGAAAACGTTTGAAATCATAATGCTGGGGTACCCTAAGCCTTTATAATCGAGAGTCCATCCCCATTTACAGTTCACTCCTTATTCAAATAACGTATGTTATCGGACCAAATTTTGCCTATGATACTCGTATTGTCCTGACGAACGTCAATAAACACTTTTGTTTAATCAACTCTTTAAATATAGTATTTCTCATTTTCATAACTAACTCTGAATTTTTGTCTACGGACCAACTTTTGGAACATCCCGTTTTTGTTCGCCTACATCCTGCTAGTCATCTGAATTCTATGTAAAGCGCTAGGTGGTTTTTTAGGAACTACGTTCAAAGTTCGCTATCTCGTATTTGGAGAACCTACGAACTATAATCGTACATAGAGAATTCCATTCCGCTCTTCGGGGAATTTTTTATTGAAGTTAGACCGGTCTGCCCGTAATGGCGGATTTTCCGTGGGTCGTTTTTTCAAAGTTTTCAACGGCTCACCGCTGTAGACTAATTGGGACACAGGATTCGAATCTGATATCAGTTACATGCATGACTTCATTTGATCATAATCACCTACCCCAGCCAAATTATTTCTTGTACGGGTCTCTCTATTTTTCTTACGGAGTTATCGTATTTGCAATTGAAGTTTCTTGACGTCATCTAAGTACCATCAAATATGGTTTAATGACGTTCATCGACTGTAATATGATATCAATTCCAACTCGTGAGCCGTATTAGTCTACACACAGACTTTTGGCCTCTGAAAACACTTTGACCAGGACCGCGGAATTGCCATTACCGATCAACCAGTCTGAATTCCAAACGAAAAAGCCACCGAAAGATGCGGAATTGAATTCTTTATCTGCCAATATGTAATCTCATGGGGTTTCCAAATACGGGAAAGCCGTAATTTGTACGTAGTTCCTAAAAAAACCACCTTAGACTCACACTTTTTCGGGTTTTCAGAAAAAATGCGAAGGTTTTGCCGGTTTTGTCCGCTTAGACAAAAATCACAGTACATTTATAATTGTTTTGTTGAAATATTTTTTACCTTGAACACAAGTTTTGAATACTGCTACCAGAGCAATATTATCTTTTGTCATAACTCGGTTCAAAATGTCTTCGTCTCCTCCGGAATTTTTAATAGCCAATTGATTAAATTCGATTAAATGTTCTTCCAGTAGCTGAAAATTTGTGTTTACAATCTGTTAAGTTTTCGGTATACCGACATATATATGGACAAACCTGAAATTTATCTTGTTTCCAGAATATTGCACATCCGTCTACATTTCTAGAGTCATTTTCATGCATAGATTTGGCACGACTTTTTGGCGAAAAAATTCCCTGATAACCATGTCGTTTGAGCTCGGGTCGGAAGGTATCAATAAATTCACATGTTTCTACTTCCTTAAAAAAATAATAACTATTAGGTCCTGAATTTAATTGCCCAAAGATATTTTGCATTTTCTTAACCCTACACCCGATGTTTCATTACTCTTTCTTTTGCGTCATGGTAACGTTTTCGATTTTATTTTTGAAAATATAATGATTAAGGAGGTGGCATAAACCCGGAAGATTGAAGTCAATATAACTTACGAAAGTAATTAGTTAGTTTATATGTTTTTTGTGCTTATTATAGTAGCTAATCAATTTATATTGATCCAGCATTAAAATAATTTTTATCTATTTTAGGAAGATTTTGAGCTCGAAAAGTTTTCATCTTTGTAATAGGAAAATTTAAAAGAAGAATCAAGTCAAAATGCAAGTTCATAATTTGATGGAAACTTTCCTCATTGTTTGTTACCAAATATGATATTTTCTTTTGCTGTTGATAACGTGAAATACTGGATTGTAATAAACAAAGAAAGAATAAGGCCAGCTTCTAAACTTTGTTCGATTGATTCCTACAATATTTTCTGACCGCTGTTTGAAAAATCTAAAATTTTTTATTTTCATTGACGTTTTTAAGAAAATTATGAAAATTTTCAGCAATACTCAAAGTGCATGAAGATTATTTATTGAGATCTTTATTTGAACAGTCTCCAATAAAGAAATAGGGCAGAGAGTGACATATTAGAATGTGTGGGTATCTATATTGAAATTGCCGTATGTGAACACTAAGATTCGATATGGGGGATGCGCGCGTTTTATGATATTTGAAAACTGTTGATGAAGTTTTACACTTGACTGTACACATCGATAAGGTGCATCGCGACACTAAAATTTTACAACATTTATGGCAGTGAAAATATTCGCGAAATTCGGGTTTATTTAAGGTCAATTTTTGTGATAGTCAGGACATTCCATAGTAACGCAATTGTCAAGCCTCAGATTTTCTACAAAAAAGTTGTTTTCTCTCTTCTTGCATTTTGCTCATTCTCATGTGACAAAAACTTTCATATCAAGGAAATGTTTAATTACGCAATAAAACCAGACTTTTTAACGCATAACACCACAAGTCCGACTTTATTAATATCTCTCGTAAGGAAACATCTGATAAGTCGGGTTTATTGGAGAATCATGGACGTGGAAAGTGTTTTTTGTATATTCTTCGCAGAATAATTAGGCTAATGTTTAGAAAATAAGATGTGAATCGATTTGTAGGAGAAGAACATGTTATTGTAAGATAAAAAAAAAAAAATTTCCACATTTTTTTCTTTCAAATATTGCTCTGAAACAATGTACCAATCTGCTCGACTTATGCCACCCCCTTAATCATTTTCAACCATTATTAAATAATAAGAATATTTTCGTACATAATTCGAAATAAAAAAAATGAAACATGAATTCTAAAATTTTTATAAATAAATCTTTTAAAGTGAGGTAACAATCTTTGACATGTTTTTAGCAAAAAATAAACACAAAGTTAAATTTTCATAATAATTTCAAATAAAAAAATAAGATATTGTCCAACAATTTAGAAATAAAAACGGAGATTTCAGAAAAATTTTCCCTTAGCTTGGGAAACATTTATATATCTAAATTCTCAATATTTTATATGCATACCCAGACCGTTATTATTGAAAACACCCCGAAGTTAACTTTTGTCTCAGTCAGAGAGACCCCACTGTATCTGATAATGAAAAATACATTTGGTCCTCATTTCTAGTGTATATCCAAAATTTCCGCAAAGTACCTGTAAACATATAATATCCGCGTTATAATTGCAAATTTCATCTAAAATGAGCCTCTGTCGATGTTCCCATCTCAGACACCAACTTGGTGAATATCCGTAAATCTGGCGAGTACAATATTTGTCGCAAAGCACATTGTAACACATTAACGAAAAAACAAACGAGGTACGGGACGGTTCGCCCAGCACGTTCCAATGCCGTTCAGGCGGCTCGATTGGATAGTGCATATTGTCCAGTAAATAGCCCACGAGCTCGGATGTGCCGTTTGGCTGACTATAGAGCTCGATTAGCTCTTGTTGAAGAGGGTTTCCCGTTAGGCCCAGCGTTTGCAATTGGAACAAACGGCCTAATTCGAATGGCAGAACACTAAATTTGATTTTATACCATTATTGATTTATTGGCTAAAAAATACTATAATATATTAACTGGGCGTTTTCTGCGAATTAATTTTATTGTAAATAAAAGAAAAATATTTATTTTGGTTTTGTATTATTTTCCGAAGTAAAAGTTGGTATAATAATATTTTTTTTATCTTACTTGTACTAATTTTTAAATATGTTTTTGTTAACATAATTTTTTTTCAAAATATATACTGAAAACGGTTTTCAAAACACAGGTGTTGTATTTATAAGGTAAGATTAAAAATATTCGTTTAACCCGTGTACTCGGACAGTACCGATTGGCACTGAGTGGGCATCATGCCGGCCGTTCTAATCGAAAACTGCATTCTAATTGTATGAAATTTATAATGCTTCAGTTTTCACAATTTTCTATTTTTTGTTCAAATAATTTTTTTCTGGTTCGTGAATAGAAATTATAAAACCTTAAAAAAATTTTGCAGTCCTCATACAGAAGATTTTATAAACTCAAATAAATACCTCGAAAATCTCTAAATTATATGAAAAACTAATTTTTTTAGATAATAGAATTTTAAGACTCATTTTTAGGAATAATTTAATTCAGTGCATGATTCAGTGTCTATTCAGCATTTTAAAGGGGCAGCATTTAACGACGTATAATGAATTTTTAAAGTGCTGAATCAACCACTTTTTGACCTAACTTCTTAAAAGTTCAATCATCGGCCAACCTATAATCTTAAAAATATAAATTTAAATGTGTGTAAAATATTTTGCTTACCGAAGTTGATTATAATTTAGTAAAAGTTCTCTTAAATGGAGCATATTGCCCAATTCCACCGGAAGTGATCGTAGCTTATTCGAACTCAGATCCAAATGAATTAAATTGTTTAAAAGACACACCTAAAAATAAATTTAAAATTTTTACTCATACATAATTTAAAATTACACATTTTGAACTTTGGGTCATCAAAAATTGTCTATTTTTTAACGAGTTGGTTTGAACTTTTTTTCTAGACATTACCGCCTACAATAACGACATATAATTGTTTACGTACGCTTTAAAGGGTTTACAGTAACCAACGCAAATAGAAAAAAATAAATACTTACCATTTTTATTTGACATTTGCAAACTTTTTTGAATAATCATACCGAACACAATTATTGCTATAACACTGTTATAATAACTGTCAAAAAATCTACTTATTATTTTTATATAAAAACTTAAGGGAGTACCCCACGCGGGTTTTATTTCGGCTCTCAGACATGGTAGAAAGCTAATTTTTATCGCATTCTCATTTTTGTTATCGGTTTCAATNAGCTCAGAACAAACGTTTGAAAATCACTAAATGGCGTGGGGTACTCCCTTAAGTCTTTAAAAATAAATTAAAATTTATAAATTGGTTAAATCTTTGGTTGTAGGCTAACGAAAATTTTAGCTTGAGTTTATATTTCAGAACACAATTTTTATCAGGGGCACTTGAAGTTAACTTCTACAAAAAAAATAAAATACCTATAGCATATATGCGTACGATAACCGATAATTTGCGAGGTCAAAGAACACTCATGAAAACTTTTAGTTTGGCTATCGGGCTTCCCGCACCCTACATATGCGATTGTTTTTTTTTATTTTCCGCCCAAAATTTTTATCCGGACATATCGAGTTACTTTTTTGACTGACGTTTATCACCACAAAAATGTATGTCGGGTAAAACCTTTCGGACGTAATATTATAAACACGGGCTGTTAGGTACTTAGTATTTGTTTGTAGATAATCCCGATCCCATTGTAAGGGTAACAACGTGTTCAACATTATTATTCAAAAAAGTGTTATTTTCAAATGTCAAATTTAAATAATCTTAATAGCTGGTTCTCATAATCAAATAAGATATTTTGTAAATGAGAGAAAATAAAAGCTCATATGTAGTTTAAATTTTGAAGCGTGGTGATCTTCATTCAATAATCCTCATTAATAGAAAGCGTTAGTTCTCGACAAGTATGAAATATATTGAAAGGCGATTTTTTTGCATTAAATCGGACAAAGACGAAAAATTGCAATTACAAAATTGCATAAAAAATTTTGGTTGTCAACAAAAAACCTTTCAAAAAATGGAGATTCTTATACAAAAGTCACCAAAAGGTCTTAATCGATATCGCTATTGGTGTTACCTCTGGAGGAAGTCGCTGAAGATTATTGTCGTTCAGATATAGAGCAGTTAAATGATTTAAATTCCATAGCGATGGACTCAGCGCCCTTACAGGTCCTAAATAATACTGTGGTGAATAAAGTTGGTGTTGACAATCACAAATGAGAATTTGAGCCAATTAAAATATTTTTTTGAATAAAAATTTGCGTTTACTTATTAATACAATTCTATTTTTACGATAGAATAAAATACTATGATTTTTAGCCAAGCGGACATAATTGCAAATCCCGTTTTGCCTGCTACATCTTTATGGCCATTAAATTTATAGTTGAATTACCGTTTTGTCCGCTAAGACTAAAGGTTTTTCTGTTTTTCCAAAAAATGCGTAGGTTTTGCTCGTTTTGGTCGCTTGGCCAAAAACCACAGTAGTTATTAACCAAAACTAATCGTATAAAAACATTAAGTTCACAAAATGTTTTAATGGAGTAGTTTGCTCTAAAAAGTTTGGCTAAAAATTGAATATAATAAGAGTTAGGTAACTTTTTTTTTAGAACACCCGGCTGAGGTTTGTTTAGCACTCATAACTTTGGAAAGAAAGATAATTCGCAAACGGTATTTTGCAACCATCAACAGCATCTAAAAACTCCAAGACAAATGTTTTTTGATGATTCGACGGATCTCGCGGTTATACCTGAATATTGACGGGTAAAGTATTTTAAAAAATGTCTGATTCTGAGAAACACACATTCTTCGAAAAACTGAGATTTTTGAATTTATACAAGGTTTTTTCTCAGAATATTTAATTATGGGCAATATTGCATTTGTCATTATGATCACGTAAAATGGCAGTATTTTATATAGAGAGATTTAGCAGATGATAATTACTCCTGGTATAAACAAGGTTCACGTTTGGAGTCCTGACGAGTGATTGTTAAGAGTCGAATACTGATTAAGATGCAGTTACTTTTGTTAAAATTTTTTTCAATTTTTCTTGAAGAATAGAGTTACGGCCAGTTGATCCCTTTAAGGGTGTGTAATAAGTGAAAAATGTTAACTGCAGAACATTTCTTTGAAAAACTATTCGGGTAAGTAATTTTCAGCTTTACAAGTCCTATTTGAGAGATAGAAAAATAGCGAATGTGACCTTTGGTGCTTTTCATATGACACGGAAGATATTGGCCAGAAAATTTCAGGACGACAAGTTGTGCCAGGAGTGCTAAAAAATTGGCTGAAGAATGTGCGATGTTCTCAGTAATCGATACTTTTAGCCCTTTTACCGGTCAATTTACGGTAAAGCCGAAATGTCAAAATAATGTTTGGTACTTGGAGTTTTTAATTGTCTTTGGATTGCGAGAAAATCCGTTTGTGAATTAATCTTGATTCCAGTTACCGAAAGGTGAGAGTGTGAAAAAGATCTCAGCGGGTGGTTTCTAAAATAAAAAGTTACCGGTTAGGCCCAGTGGCGATTATTTTTAAATTTTCTCGATACTTTCTTAGTCAGGGTGAATAAACGTATTTTGATTATGAATATTATCTTTCAGAACCGGAAAGTCCTTAGAGGCTTCAAGGGGGTTCTCCAACGGGTCGTAATGTCTTGTCCGAAGATATCGGAACTTTCTATCTAGTATTGGGCTGGAATGATCGAAACCTCGGCTGCAAGTCAGATGATTATTACCAGGGGCCCCGTAGTTGATATAGATGATGTTTTTGGATGTTAATTTTAAATTTGAGAACTGATATATTCTGTATTTTATAAGATTATCAAAATTCAATATAAAAAGTCAAGTTAGAATTTTAATAAGCGGTGAATTAGTTACTATTCTAAATAATTACAAAAAAATACCTGTAATTTCTAACTCTGTCCATCTTGCTTTTTTCCCCTTTTCTATTTCATCCTGTGTGAGAAATCTTTGTTTTCGGCTCCTATCCGGTGGCCTGTAATCATTTTTGTGCATTAGAGATAACGTCAGAGCTGGAAATTTTATTAGAAGCGAGGGAAATCTAAATGTAAAAATTTTGTTAATTCACTAGTTCTTCCCGAGGTCCAAAAAGAAGTTAGAGACCAAAAAAATGGATTCATGTTTTGATGAAAAAGTTAACAATTGAGTTTCAATAAAATGATGAATTCTTATAATTCAAATGATGTAATTTTTTGATACCTTCAAATATTAAAATGCGCATTCTCACAAAAAACATATAAGGATAAATTGATATATGCCGTCATACCGGTCATATACCGTCAAATTCATATACGGTATATATTATGTCACATAATTTATATGCGTTGAAACGGACAGGTTGGTAAAACGAGTTGGAGTCTTTAATTTTAAAAATATTATCCGTACCAGTTCCAGTCTATCTTACCACTAATTTGGGGGTCTTAAAAAACCAGACCCATGTAATTTTAAATTTGTAGTAAGTGATTTGACTTTAACGGATCGGAAACAGTTCTGCCGTATTTGTCATGAAATTATCATGAAAATTTAAGTCAATAATTATACCTCAATTATTTTTTCTAAAGAAATTGAAAATTATAAATTTAGATTTAATTTTAAGTCCTCTAATTTTCATTGAACTTCATTTTCAAAACTTTAAAATGTATTTTTTGTCATTTATCAATCCTCAAGAGCCTAATCAGATAAAAATAGCGCAGCCAGATCTGATTAACAACAATATATTCAGTGAGTTTTTAAGGTTTTTATTCATCTGAGTTCATTTTTTGTTTATTTTTCTTGAAGCTTGATCATGCGCAACCCAAATTACTTTGGATTTTGAACTAAGTATTCGATAAGTTTTTTCAAGGCTTTGCTCCTGTGACTAATTTCATTTTTTGTTGATTTTTCCATTTCTGCAAAAGTTGCTCCGGAGGAATGGTCTGGTTGAAAACACGGGTCCCAGCCGAAATTTGTTTCTCCCCTAGGGCTCACAATCGAACCAGGACAAATACCTTGGAATAATTCAGGAGTTTTGTTATCAGAATCCAGCATGGCAAAAGTGCAAACAGCACTTCCAGATTTGTCATCAAACCCCTAAAATTTTATTTGAAGTTAACAAAATAATAATCGAAAAAATAATTTTTTACTGGGAAAATTGACAGTTTGACATTGCATTTTTTTCTAATAAAGCCTTGTTAGGGTGAAGTGTCCACTAAAAAGTTTGGCTGAAAATAAGATACAGTGGGTGAGACCAATGGGCAATACACGAGCTTTTCGTAAAAGTGTTGCCCATTGGTCTCACACGAAGGGTGTTGCCCATTGGTCTCACTAGTCCGATTTTTTAAATTTGATACATGTATTTTCTGAAAACTTAAACACAGTTTTTCGATAGTTTGTTCTAGATTATAAAATTTAACAATTATATGGTGAAATTTCACAAATATATATTAATTTATTATAAATTTATCAAAAATATGAGCAAATCGAAAAAAATTGCCATAGAAAATTACCAAAAATTTCAGAGTGTTGCCCATTGGTCTCACCCACTGTATAATACTAAACCGAAATGTTATTTTTGGTGGGTTCGAATCTTGGTAGACCCACCTGTTTTTCTTGAAATCAGCCTTAAGGTATATAATAAAATAAATTATAAATTTTCAAATTATTGTCATTGAAATCGAAATTAAATAAGAACGTTTCCCAGCTTAAAAATAAAAACCAGTCAATCAATTTTCACCACAGAAACAAACCCATGTTGTTAAAGTCACTGATTTTTTTGTCTATATTGTGGTCTTAGTTTATGAGTAAATGTTCAGCCATTTTGTCTATGTGCAGATAGTGTCGTTATACGTGAACACAACTTAGACGCATTTCTCAAAAAAATTGGTTATCTATGATAATTTATCATGCAAAAAACAAATTATGATATTCCCTACATTTTTATGGTCTTTGGAAATTTCCGTTTCGGCGGGAAAAAGGAAAATTGCGTAGGTTTTGGATGAATTAAAGCCGGTCTGTCCCTAAATTTTTAGGGGACATTTAACTCAAAGATTCAAGTCATATTCGGAACGCAAAAAACATTGGCTTTATATAAGAACCACATGTTTGACGTATTTTCACTGTGCTAGATATTTTCTAAAGTTGAAGCGGAGTGACCGTCAATTCATCCCTCGGGATAGTACAAGAGCTGAAATTTCCTAAAAAATTCTGAATCCGAACTGTTATTTTAGTATTTTTATCTCCATGATAATTTTTATATTTCTATGATTCTAGATTTTTGACAATGCTACTTAGGTAGCTTTTCTTTAAGGTGGGCCCCCCCTCTCCAGCAAAAACCGTAGGAGCTATCAAGAAACGTTTTTTTGCATCGTTACAAAATTTTAACCGCTGAAATTTTTTTTCGGTTTTCGAGCCTTACCGGTAATCAGCGGAAAACACCGGTAATTGGCGGTTATGAGAGAACTAATCATAAGTTCAACATGAAAGTATACTTATTTGGGTCACTTTCGAAAAAAAAAATTTTTGGCATCTTCGTTTTGACACCAGACACTAAACACAAACGCGGAGATTTTGTTTTTGAGTAAAATTATATCTTTCACATCGAAGCTTATTTGACTTTAGTATATTAATAACACAGTCAGATTTATACCGCACGGTGCACCAACCGCGGGGCTTCAAAAAGCTCGATAATTTTTTGCTGAAAGTTGCCTAATTGTCATATGATATGAATCTCATGATTTCAAATATGATATCATCAAACAGGTTATCGAATAGAGAAAAAATTTCCGTACCACTTTTTTTTTAGTTTTTGCTTATTTTTGCATGATTAAGAGAAACGGACTTTTGCATGATGCAAATTGCGTCGTATAAAATTGACGTTTCTGTGGATCTGAAATCGTTCCTATTTTTTTTTCTTGCTCATTAGATATCATAAAAGTGTATAGACGGCTGTATAAATCGTCTTTCAAGACCTTATGGTTTCCTAGAAACCAGCTATTTACGTTTTAACCGGTTATTTCCGGTATACTGGTGCCGGAAGTTGAAACCCGACCCACCCCAAGTTTTACTTCGAAACCTTGACCGGTACCTCCAAAAATAAATTTCGACTTCTGATGCGCCGTTCGCCAGGAATCGGTACCACAAAAAGGGTACTGGTTGGTTTCGCTGAAGTCAAAAGCTGTCATAGCGATTATGATATCTTGTTTATTCATTTTTCTACAAGTGCGTTTAAAAATTTGAGATTCGAACTTTTTCGAAGGATTAAAGAAATGATGGAATTTGTCAGAGATGATGGAATCCCAAAAAGATTTTAGCGCACCATTTCACAAATACTTTAAACGAGCCAAATCACAAATAATTCCCTCAAACCATATAACCGTTGATTTAACTTATTAGAAACAAGCTAAAATTTCAAATGTGGAACGATTTTTTCTGATAAGACTTAGGTGGTAACCTTTTTATTGTGGCGAACTTTCATCGAAAACTGAGTGTTTAATGATCGAGCTTTTGCTCGAAAGCTTTTTCCTAAACGATTGAGCATTTACGGACTATCGGGCCCATAAAGGCTCATTTGGGAAGGCTTTCGAAGAAATTGCGTGTTTTTTTAATGCATGGGCTTTTTTCTGATAATTCGGCATTTCAGACGATTGAGACAGGAATATTGAGCGTCTTGTATCATATGGTCGTTAGGACCTACAAGACATGTTTTTTGAATTTATAAAAAAATCCGTTTTCATGGTTATTTTCTTGAGAAATTGAAATATTTAATTCAGTAAAAATTTAATGATTACATCTAAAAAAATATATCTTACCGCTAACATTTTATGGAGTCCTTCTGGCTGGAGCTTATCTAGAAACCATTTTATATAAACACCAGGCAATCCTCCTAGAGCATTAAAGCATAACGCAGTATCTTCAACAATAACTCGCACATTTTTATCACTTTCGTTATTTTGGATATAATCCCAAAATTAAGGGTACGAATTTAATCATAAAAAATTATGATAGCATGCTGTCGCGAGATTTTGTAGGTCAATAAATTCTGGTGGAATGGTTTTTCTAAGCAATAGCGTGACTGGTTTTAAAAAATTCAAACGTTTGGAGACGTGAAACGAAAGTTTTTAATGGCCAGTCAGATGACCAATATGCCGGTTTGACTGGCTAAATATTAAATTAGCTTTTTCATTAGAGATTGTGGATATAGAAACCCATTTTTTTTAAATAACTGATTTGAGTTTAAACTGAAAATCCGATTATTGCTGAGAAAAACTCTTTCCGCTCTCGCCAAAATGAAAACACTCGTTAATTTTGAAACTCAAAATATTTATATCGAAGATGATGTCCGAGTCCATATATTTTTTATTCTTCTCTAGTTGAAGCTTAGTTTTTCATAGAATATTCGAAACATCGCAAAATAATTGACACCCGATATAACTCATGCCCATGAGTCATGGGTTGTTCAACTTAAGGGGTGGTCGGAGGCAATCTGGACCTTTTTAAACTGCCGCTCAAGAATAAACGGAGAACAGTAGTAACTTCGTTATACTTTGTATGCAAAACAAGTTTTGATGAATCTTTGAGATTAAAAAATAATGATTTCCATGTTTGGAATGGCTGTCCAACCTCTAGAAAAGTGCCAAAAATTAATCTTTATTTTTTTGTCAGCCTTCGTCCATGCCCAATTTTTCACGAATTACCATTTTATCCACGTGGGAATCGACGTTCGGCCCGAATTTTGATTTTTTTCCTGGGTGGCGCTAAATCGCAAAAATATCATTTTGTTTTTAATTTTTCACAGTATTCATGATCATTTTTGCGATTAGCCCACCTAGAAAAAAATCAAAATTCCGGCCAGAACGTCGATTCCCACGTGGATAAAATGTCATTCGTGAAAAGCAGTAAAAATTGGGTCATGGACGAAGGCTGACAAAAAATTTTAAGATTAATTTTTGGCACTTTCTAGAGGTTGGACAGCCTATTCCAAACTGGAAAATAATTATTTTTAATCTCAAAGATTCATCAAAACTCTTTATTTGCATACAAAGTATAATGAAGTTACTACTGTTCTCCGTTTATTTTGAGCGCAGTTTAAAAAGGTCCCGATTGCCTCGACCACCCCCTTAAAGTAGAAAAGATTTGGTCACCTGATTGGCCGCAGGAATGCGTAGGTGAAAATGTAACTGTTTTCGAAAAGCTAATTATGATTCCTTCATGATTTGGAGAAAATTATCTCGATAGAAAATAAAAAAGGACTCGGGGACTATTCTAACCAAAACGGAAGGAAAGGTCAGAATAGTTTTCTCGTTATCTTTTGAGATATAGTTTCAATATTTTTACTATAGTATGCTGTATTATATAATTTATAAATTCGGTACCCTACCCATGCCGCTTCGCACTTTTTTGACGCAACTTCTTCTACAGTTCCTTGGTATTCTGGAAGGTCAATTCCAATTCGATCTATTTTTAGTTCAGGAGCTTTTGCAAGCTTTAAAAGAATTTTCAAATGAAATCAAGGTACACATTTTTATATACAATTTTACACAATCGTGATAGATGTATATTATAAATTATTTACGATTATAAAAATTTACTTCGAGTTTTTGGTTTAATCCAAAATATGTGAAATGTGAACCAAAACCCCTTTTTTGTCTCGAAAAAATAGTTTCAGTTCATATTTCACAATTTTTTTCACTCTGAAATTCAGAGTCTGGATAAACCGAAACATCGAACAAACAATTTTAAAATGAAATAAAAATATATCACAGGGTGCAATTGTCCGAAAAATTTTGCCAAAAAATTTCTGATGATTGGGTACTTTAGGACGATTCGGCAGCAAAAAGACCTATTTGAGAAGAAATTGCATGGGCGGGGTTTTTTTCAGAGCAATGGGCAATCGGAGCGAATGTTCTCGAAAACCGTACATACGATTTATAAAATTCCAATTGTATCCCAGGGTGAATTAGTTGATACAGAGTCTCGACTTTGTTTCTTACCGATCGACTCACCGGTAATCAGCTAAAAATGCGGAATTTTGGGAAAATACACCTAAAAAGCAGGTATCAATCGGAGCGAATGTTCTCGAAAACGGTGCATTCCATTCAATAAATTACAATTGTAGCCCATAGTTAAAGCGTCGGTACGCGTAATGACCTTTGTTCGTCACCGATTCGATGACCGGTTAAATCGCAAACTGATTGCTACTTCCTTTTTGATTGCTATGAAAAAAAACCACGCCATGGTTTTCTATAAAATGCGTTAATTTTTTGTACAATTGGTAATAAAAAGTCTCAAACAACCCAAAATTATATACAAAATTGTAAGTTCGACACTTTTATTACATTTTTAAATATTTTTTTTATCAAAATATGCCTCCTCACAACATAATCTTTATATTAAATTCGTCTTTATTCATCCCATGAAATATATAGAATATGATACAAGTATATACTATAGTATGAATTTTGCACCGTATATCCTGAGGAGTTGCTCAATTCATTATTTCTGTAAATTTGACGAACCGGTATGATATTATAAACTACATATCATAACAATTCGTATAAAATCAAGCATAACAGATGTATTGAGCGACTAACCCGAGAACAAAAAAAAAGTCTAATTTATATCATCAAGAATATGTTTTTATCAGAAGTTTTAAGACGATGAATTTGAAAATAAAAATAGTTTCGTAAGTATGCTTATTTTGATAAAATTCAATTTATCTAAGAAATGAACTAGGTACATCATTACGAGAATTTATTTTTGACATATAAACGCTATACGAACCTGCACGCTGTCAGATATATTCTGCTTCAAAAATTGTTTTTTTTATTACAAATTTTATTTATGATGAATTCATTATAAAAATCCTTTACAAGATTTGTTTAACTTCGTCTAATTTTCTCTGGTTCCCAGTCACAAAAAGTATCTTTCTGACTGCCATTCTAAATTTTCTTAAATTTTAGTAGTTTAGTTGTTAGCAGATTTTTCATTATTTACAGTCGCCAAATTAAAATAAAAAATCAAGTTGAAAATTATGAATTCACGCACCAGAAATATTATTTTTTTAATAGGCAATGAGGGTGAGTTCTATAACACACCCAAAGTGTATGTCTTAAATACAATTTATTTTAAGCCCGAGATTTTAAAAATACAGAAGTTCTCAGTTAGGCAATTTCTATTTTCTAAAATGAGAACTCATATGCTCTACACTAAGATTTTCTGTACGTTTTTGACAATCAAAAGTAAAAAACTGCGCGTTCTAAAAAATGTAATATTTTGATATGTTCTTATATACAGATCTATTCGGTCCAGCAATTTACTTAATGATAAACAATAATAAAAGGATGTTATATTTTGGGTATAAAAGTATATCGCGATAGGACAATAAAGTTGTCATCGTCAGTGCTATTTTTACAGTACAGTCCCCTTCCCTAACGGTACACCCTTTACTGGTACAAACTCCGTAACTCCTACAAGTTTTAGAGGTGGTCTCTAACTGGTACAAGTTTGTTGAGCTGTTTTTTGAACTTCTGCTTATATTTATGAATGCCCCAAAACAAAGAATTGCAAAAAAAAATTCATTTTTCCATACTTTGCCTCGTATTATTATGGTTTTTGAAATATCAAAAAGAGTACAAGTTGAAAAATGTTCCGAGTTTTACGTTTCAGAATTATAAATAAAAAACCAAGCAATCTTCAACTACAAGTTTTTTTTACAAAAAAATGATATAAAACTGCTGTCTGTATTTGATCTGACTTTTTTCATTTTAATTTGACTTCAAAATCAAGCAATTTTAATCAGAAGTAAAGGTTTTTACGCAAAAGTATAGGTATTATCCCTAACTAGTACAATTTTATGAGGTCGGTATCTGTACCTGTTACGGAGAAAGGACTGAAGAAATAATGGTACTGTAAAAGCACTGATGATGACAACTTGTTTCACGAAATATTTCACAAAATAAAGATTAAAATGAAGAATTCTCGAAGAAACCCAAACTATTTTCATAATTTTGAATTGACATTTGTCACACAATTTCAATTAATTTTACAATGTCGCGATTTTACGTACATTATCGGTGTTTAAATTGGTAATTTCCTAAAAATTAGCAATTAAATGTTTAATTTCATAAATTAATTGAAGTCAATTTTTAATTTCAAAGTTATGTCGAAATTAATTTTTAATGTCAGAATTCTTAATTTCATATTTTATTAAAAATTGCAATTAAACTACTGTAGTTAAATTGATACCAGTGTGCTTTACCAATGCAACAAATTAATTGGAATTGTGTCCAAAAATCACTTCAAAATGATCTGAAAATGCCTAAATCGACATTGCAAATAAATTTAAATTTTGACATTGTGTGTATAATTTCATAATCACACAATATCAAAATTTATTCACGCAATGTCGATTAGGACATTTCCTCTCATGATGACATTTAATTTTTTCATTTTGACGTTTTTTAATTTTATCAAATTTTTTCATTATTTCTTTTTTCGAATTCGGATTTTCAAATGGCTAGTAAGACATATAAAAATGATAAAGTTTTTATAATCAAGAAGGATGTACAAGTAGAAGTCGCATTCATAGCTGGTTGGTAATGCTCAGGGTGTCTATGGATGAAATTTCGTTCATTTTTTCATTGTTTATAATTCGAAAAAAGGCCGCCAATAACTTATTGGCAATAAGCGAAAACAAATTTTCTAGCAGTTGAATAATCAAATACAGTGGATCAATAACTTTTTTTTTTTTTTTAATTTTTTCGATTTTTTTAAATGATGCTTTCCGGGTTTTTTTATTGTACATTTTTACAAACACATTTTTATGCCAAATTTTTTTTTAAGACTTCTTTATTCATTTTAAGGGACTACACTATGCACCCATTGGTTCAATATATTATATAGGAATGTGTCAACAAAAGCCTACTGATCTGTGAGAATTTCCGATTTGCTCAAGAATAGTCCTAAAAAGTTTTGTAGTCTATTTTATGTGTCTTAATCAAAAGCCTACTTCCCCCTGTTTTTTTGTCCCAAATCATTATAAAAACATCCAGAACGATTAAAAGTACTTTTATGACCAAGTACAGAAATAAAAAGAGCACATATTCGACTAAAATTAGTTATATATTTCAGAAAAAAAAATTAAATTTTGATATTTTTTGTTTGAGCGTCAATTCACGACCACTACCCCGTTAATCTATTCAAAATGACGATAAATCCGCTCAATGTAATCTGAAGATAAGTGACTCTTGAAAAAATAAAAATATAAGTCGGCTTGTTTGACAGAGTTATCTAAGTGCTAACTTCATTCACGGTGAATAAAAGTCCCAGACTTTATTCTAGAAGCCGAAAATGTTATGTTTTTCATTTCTCTTGTTTTGGGATAAAAAAATATATTTTTGATAAAAACTATTTTAAAATAAACAATATTTCTATAACTAATTGAGTAAAATCTAAATATGGGTTTGTTTTTCTGATAAATCAGCATAAGATTTTAAAAATTTTCTGCCGTTAATATCCGGACGATAATTTATCAACATATTGATATTAACCCTTGGGCGCACTTTAATCCCACATTTTCGTCCAAATTATTACGCAATAAAATTTAAAATGAATTACGGAAGTTTTTAACAGTGGAAAATAAGAATTATGGTTAATTTCGAAAAATTTTCTGCGGAAAATTGATTTGGTCAATAAAAATAAACTTTTACCAGTCAAATCACGGGTTTTAGAAGTAAATTTTTATGTCATTGTATTTTTTTTTAAATTTCAAAATAGATGTCCAAAATCTTTTGACTAACCGAGATACTTTAGTTTCGGCTAAATGTCTACGGAATTGTTCCGATGTATATTTATCCATAAACAGTTACATAAAGCGCCCTGGAGTTGATATAATTTTCGTATCCAATGGTTAAAATTCTCTAAATTTCTCTCGTTTGTTATAAAAACCGTTCTAAAAGTTAAAAAAGTCTTTCTCTGAATGATTGATTTAAAAAAAACGTTATAAACTAGAGATCCCGAATTTTTATTTATTTTTAAAAAATATTGTTATCATGTTTTTTTTATTCTTTTTTAATTTCTAAAAAAATTGGAATTTTTTACTAGATCAAGTTTTGAGAAAAACAACCAGATTGCGAACCGCTCCATGGTTTGAAGAAATTAAATTTTTGTTATTTTGAAGAAATTGGAGACGAAAAGTGATCCCAGTTTTTGTGCTTCCAACTCAGGGGCGTTTTCTTATTTTTAACAGTTTTATTAAACAGTTTTATAAAGGTAATAAAAAGAATGGAAAAATAGAGTTTTATCACCCTTTCTGCTGTGAGATTAATCACAATTTTTTCCATGATTTTTTATTTTATTTATTTTTAGATATCGTGAGAATAGAGAAACTGAATCTAAGTTCAAAGTGAACTTTGGAGAAGTCAGAAATATGTAAGTTTTCAAAAATTAGGGTTTATTCTATTGTGACGGTAGAAAAATACAGTGTGACTTTATTCACAATGTTATATTTGGAACAAGAGAAATTTTAAATGAATTAAAACCTTCTCATAACTTAAAATATACTGATCAGCAGTGGTCAAAATAACTAGATAATTTGGTATAGATTTCTGGCCGATTTTTTTTCTTCTATCTGTAACTGTAAAATACGTAGGCGTGTGGAATAAAATCCTTTGTCGAAAAAAAAATACAATTTTTGGATTAATTTCTATAACTAAAATTAAGGATGTGGGCGACGATAATTGCTAAAATTAAGGATGTGGGCGACGATAATTGGCCTCTTTTTTACACATTTTCAAGTGAAGTTTCTGAGAAACCTGGCTTCAGAATAATATTTTTTCCAAAATACGTAGTACAACTCTCAAGGAAGTTGCCAGTACTATTCAGAGCATCTGATACCTCAACCTACGCTCAGAAAATGGTTTGTAGTAGCGTCCTTAAAGCACTAAAAAGCCTACTCCTTTCATTCCTCATCATTTTTCTTTTATTTTGCAATTTAACTTCCAAATATGAATGCGCATCTCCGAGCGGTAGAAAATTTTGCCTCAGTGGTCAAAACAGCGTATTGGGAGCCTCACGCAAAGCCCATCCTCCTTGAAAATATATCGAAAATGTTCAATTTGTACATGACTTCACCGCAAAGCCTGGATTAAGGTCCGAACGGTAGCCTTTTTCCAATTTTCCTCCCAAAGTCTCAGGAACGACTTGTCAATTTCTAGTTTTGGTGAAATTCTGAACTATTAATTTTCTAAACCAACTTTTTTTGAAAAAATTCAAAATTCAGAAAAAATCCTGGTAGTTAAAAAACTCAGTGACAAATTCTCTAAAAATAGACAATCATCACCGTTAATTTACCCTTCAATTTCAACCCCCGAAAAAACGACTTTTCTTTGAAAAAATCTCGAAACCAAAAAAAATCTTATACAGTGTAAGTTGGCAGAAAATTCTCTACAACATAGGTGTATCAAAAATTATTATACGTGAAGCTGAGATATCGTCGCCCACATCCTTAACCGATTTTAATGGAGAATACATTTCTTAAATTTGTATTTTACTTTTCGTGCTGATTTAGGCCTACGAATTCTTTATAGCAAAAGATATGCATTTTAAAAAATGTCGGCAAAAAATTTATAGTCCGATAATTTGTGCATTAACGAGACCTGAAGTTAACATTCAGGTGATAATTGTAATCGATTAAAATAAATATAGTTATTTTTGACCACTGGGCAGTGAAAGATGTCATCAAATTTTAGGAATTTATACTTAAAAGCTTTTTCAAATTTCTTTACTCACAGTCTCATACCACCAAATTTAATTTACAGGAATAAAAAGGTCTGAAGCCCACCAAAAACATCTACATGTATTACACAAAATGATCCTGAAATTTTCATCTAACTTATTTCGAAGCATTTTCGACGCTCTGTATTTTATAGGGTCTTTTTTGTGATTTTCTAAATAGGTTAAATACAGTATGTCGTTTTGTTCGAGGGAAAATTTAGGGATGGTCGGGGAGAATTCTCCCTGGCTTTCCTTAAATTTTTCCGCGAAATTAAAAGACATAAGTATTACAGTTGTATTTATTTTTTTTATTAGTTTTCAAATTTTTTCTTCATAATAATCTTATGATAAGATACTCATGAATTACACGCCCGCGAGACGTAGGCGGATGACGTTTAATAATAGCATTGCGTAGGCCCAAATAGTGGATAGTCGCGGAACAAACATATTGGCGACGTTACATTATTTATTAAATACAAAATTATGCTTTCATGGGAATCTGATGAAGAAATTCGAAAATTAATAAAATAATATTTTATACCAAGATTCGGATCTCTAGGCTTCTAATTTCGCGTTTATCCAATGAGCGCAGCGAATATACCAACCTTGACCAATAAGAGCTTCGAGAATAAGTTCAAACGCGAAACTAGAGATCTCAATCTTACACATATTTATTAGCCGATAATAAATAAATGATTATAAACAGCATTTCGAAATGTCAGGTAGAAATATCGAAAATGATGCCTAGGGGGCTTTTTTATCAGGCGTCATAACTTTGAGAAAGTGACCAATGAAATCGCGGGATTCTTGAATTAAGTCGAGTGATGTGATTGGACACTGGCTCAAAGTTACGGCGCTTGATAAAAAAGACCCACTAGGCAATATTTTCTCTATAATGCCTTTGGACTTGACGTAGCCAAGATTCAAGAAATTATTAAAAAAAATGACGCATCACATTTATTGCAAAAGTTTCAGCTCGCCATTTACTTTGTTGAAAACTATGAAAGCTACGCAAATTCCGTACTAATATGTCGTTAAGTCGACATCTCACTGTAAATTCACCAGTATAATTGATTTAACTGAGATAATTTTTATTTTGTAGTTTAATTTTTTATATTTTCTTTTCAAAACTATCCATAACGTTGATAATACATGTAAATAGATAATTTAGATATTTATAAAATCACATTGTAATAATTAATCATTAATTTTTTTAATTATTCCTTATTATTTCATAAATGTAACTCCCTAAACGATATAAAATTGAATTAACCAAAAAGATATGTAGTTTACGTTTAAGTTATTTTTTATGATTTTTACATCTAATGCCATGGCGATAACGGGAAACCCATATTCGGTTCACCCACATACACCGAAATATAATTTCTGGTGGGTTCGAATCTCGGTGGGCCCACACTTTTTTTTTAGAAATCAGCCGGAAACTTTAATTTTTTATGTTTGTTGCAAAAAAATGGAGGTTTTTCAGTTGGAAGTGGAATATAAAACGCTTTTTTTGATATCACATATGGAATGTATGGTCCATAAGCAATGATTTCCCCGTTATCGTCATAGATAATCGTGTGGCCATTAAAAAATAAGCTAAAGTGGTTTAATCGTCTCTTACTAAAAATAAATGTCTTTCTTTACAATATAATGATAAATTTAATGCAATTAAAGGCAGTCATCTAATAGCCGATCATGTCTAGGTGATTTTAAAAATGGAAGTCGAAAAAAGCAGCAAATGTTTCGTCACTGAATGTGGGCTTTTCATATGTTTGGAGCAGTGATACTTAGCTCTACTGTATTAACATCGAATAGAAAATATTTATATTTTTGCCAGAAAATCGATAATTATCATTCTTTCACTGGTATAAGTTTCTTTTTATTATTATTTTCAATTTTTCGTTTGATTTTACCTGTTATTTATGTAAACTCCCACCTGTTTTCTGTGTTTTAAAACACAGAGACCAAAAATATTTTGGGGAAGTATCATTTTGGTCGGCGGAATATCGGAACAGACCCACCAAAGTTCCCCTTATTTTTAATTTCAAGAATTTTGGTGAGTTTCAGAAATTGCTCATCAGAGCGGAAATGCATGATTTGGATGCAATTTTTGTTTTATGCAGTTAAAACAGCACTGAAACCAGATAATAATCTAAAAATATACTTACTTATAGACTATAAGTTATAGGGTTACTTCGGAGATAGAATTTTGACATTATTTTATTTTGGTACCCGGCACCACCTGGTGGTGTTATTGGCGGTCAAAATTGTAAATGGACGATTTGAGAAGGTGCGCATCGCGCGCAAGAAATTCCATTAAGTACAAATTGTGGTTCATGAAATTTTACCTAAGATAGGCAAATAAAAAGTTTCCGGAAGCTAAAAACTAAATTAATTTTTTCAAAAAATTCATTTTTCCGCCTACGCATTTTTGATGGTTAAATTTCACCATCAAATTGCTAAAATTTTTCTTCAAAATTATTTAATCTGTTTAAACCACAATTTTGTTGCGGTCACGCTCTTGCCGTTTTTAATAAGAAAAATAAATATTCATGTCCTCTTTATCGAGTTTGAAGCCAGAAACTAAGCGAAAATTCGGCACCATAAAAAATAATCTCAAATCATACTTTTTAGATTGATGGCTGAAGCCATGTTCCATAGTTAGCAAATACTAGTGTGTTTTAAAACAGTCAGTTGCAGGTGGGTAATATAACATCGAAAACAGGTGAGGGTGAAGTTAACGTGCATTCTATTATATTGGTTGAGGAATTTCATGATATGGTTTCAACCACTTTTATCCCCAAAGGAATTGCTTATATGAAAAGCAAAAGATTATTATATTTTTGAGATATTTTTTCTGTATTTCATTGACCTCCGCAAATTACCCCGATAATTTAATATAACCGTACCTCGAAAACTACTTTCCATTCCATATGGATTATGGTGTCCGTCAATATAAAAGTATTTTCTTAGCTTTTTGATTTGAGCTCGATTGAATTGTAAAATTTAATGGTCAAAAAGTTTTCCAGAACTGAGAACTAGTTGGCTTTATTATATTCTAGAAATATTTATTCAAAAAAATTACCACAAAGATAAATGACTTGAGTCAACTAAAATGAATTCCTTTGAAATCGGATATTCTGAGGGTGAAATTTGAAAGTAAATACAAATTTTCTAAGAGAAGCAAATAGAACGAGTCCGAGAAATCATTGATCAGAAAACAATGGGGAGTTATTATCACTGATTTCTGTTAAACGTTGATTGAATACCAATCCTGTGAAAAATGACTATTTTGTTATTGACGGACATCATAATTCGTATATCGATAACGATGCCCTAGTGCCTCAAAAAATCTTTTGTGAAAGATGAGCGTATGACCGATTTCCCTGACCCAGAAAAATAAAGTTAAAATGAGGACAAGCGTGAAAATTCAACGTTGTATTTTTTTTTAATTTCCTTGTCTTGCAGCATGACGACATTACTATCCTTGTCACTTAAAATATGACTTATTATGATCTCGTTATTTCTAAACGGGAAGCCTGAGGTAACGTTTATTGCACTTGTTACCAAATTTTTCTGTATATACAACTATTCGTAATTTGAATAGCTTGTAAGCATTTTGAAACATTAGTAAACCTCAACTAAAATTTAGTCATTGATTTCCAAAATAGATTTTTAGTCAAGTGAGACTACATGTATAAATTTGCAAATAAAAATTTGCTAAAGGTAAAACTGGCCCAATTCGAAATGTTCTGAAATACTCATTTTATACAGCATCTTTAAAAAGAGGCAGTTTTATAGATTGATACTTTAATACATTTCAGACGTTTAATAGTATATACTGGTTGAGTTTTCAATTTCTAATGGATTTAGCTGGACTAGGTCTAGGGTCCAATCAAAAAAAGTGCAGGAGGGAAAATTGCATTATCTTTTTTTCGTCCGCTCAAAACCCTATAAAAATGAAAACTCAACCTGTACCAGTTTGGGCGGTCTTTCGAAAAAATGACAGCAGTGTATGCAGAATTAAATTAACACTGGTGTCAGAAAATTTCCGAAAAATCGCCCGAAGTTAAGATTTGTTCAAGTTCAAGGTTTTCCAGTTACAGAGACTGTATATAATATATCTATGATTGGCTTCGCCTAGGGATTTATGAAACTGGACATTTTTACAAAATAATAAATAAAACTAGCATCTTCTAGTTGTTTCATTCTTGAAAACGTGGGGTGTTATTGCTCCCAAATCACGTAAAAATATTATTATCCTACGAAATATAATTTCCTCTCACGGTAGACTGACTTTATGTCACCTTATTTCAGTAAAATCTCATTTGGCATGAAGGGCTAGTCGTTGCCAGTCTTATGTTTAAAGTATATTTTATTCATATGTATGTAATTTTAGTGAAACATTCCCCGCATATATTCCGTTTCTTGCTTACAGTTAATTTATAATGTAATAAAGGGTATTACGGTTGCTTTTTTCGCTCAACCCAACCTTTTACTTTATGCCATTCGAGAACAGGACAAGATAATTAAAATTTTCTCTATCGGATCGGGAGTGCGTATAAAAACAGAAAATCGAAAAATCGCGCTCTGCTACCGGACGTAGAATAAAAAGTTTAATGGTGACCAAAAATTACAAAATTATAGTATGTGCCAACTTCCAGCTATCTTAATTTGAGCCATCTAGAAAAAACGGACTTTGATAATATTTAAGCTCTAGACAACTTTGTTACAAAAATCTGTTTGTCATCTGACCCCTTTCTGGGATCGAATGTTAGTTTTTTCAATTCGTATAAAAATTCTGCCGTTTTCTCGAGCATGATTTTTTGATTTAAACCTGTTTGTGAAAGGCATGAAATCAAAGGGTGGGCTGAGTTGAAAGATATCTTTAGAATGAAAAAATTTGTTATTTTTTAAATTGCATAAAAAGGCAAAAAGCAATTTTTCGAAAACATTTTCCATGCAAAAATTGTTTTTTTCGAAATTTAAGTATACATGTATACAGTAGTTACTCTGTTATAGTTACAAAATAAATTTCTGCGTTTTTATACAATTGTATTATAAGAAATATCCAAACTAAAGATACCGCCGCAAAAAAAGCTACCAGAACAAATTTACTTTACGGTAAGTGGTTTTCAGTATAAGCATGATTATCATCGAATCGATTATGAGACATATTTTATTACCAACTATGTACCTAATTTATGATCCATTACTATAAGGACCTTCTATTCAATTTTCTCTACCTTGTTCAAGAGAAAAGTTATGGGTACATAAAAATCGATTTTTCGGGACCAGGACTCCCTTTAGTTAAATTAAATTATTCCAACCTTATTCCAAGTATCGGTTACATCACATTATACTAGTATATGTTTTAGGTCGCGCTAAAATTATTTTGACAATTGTGTCGTATACGCTTTTATTAATGCTTACATACACAGCCAGAGACAGTCGTACAGCGCTGCAGCGGCTTTAATTCATTATTAATATTTAAGTAACAATAAAAAATTGTTTCATTTTAGCATATGCACACTTTTTGGACTTACTTGAAAATGCAATTTTACCATAAATATTCTTGTTTATTTTTTGAAATGCTCGCTGTTTTCTTCAGGATACCAGGTTTTATCAGAGATAACAAATATAGTATATGATATGTTAATCATTTAGCTAGAGAAATTTACAACCGTAAATTTATTATTTCGCAATATTATATGATTTGAAGATAAGATAATTTCTTTCGCGAAAGACATGATACTGTCTTTATTCCAAGATATTGATAAGAAAATTACACTACAGCTTCTATAAAGGTTTAGTGCGAAAAGCGTTAATAATTTTATGAATAATTTCTAAACATACGCAATCGACGAGCATTTTTTCATCGGTGTATATGTCTTCTTTCTACAACTTATAAACTACATTGTAGTGCTTTTAAAAGGACGGCTCTTATTAATATTGAAAGTAATGTCTTTCGAAAATTACTTCAATACACTATACAAAGACACCTTGGTTTGATACGTACTGTATGTCACAAACAGTATGTACCATATATACTACGAAATGTATCATATCAAGACAACCTTAATGGCTCATTTACTAGTACTAGACAAGACATCCACAAACTTTTTTTCCAGTGATTTCCGGTCACGTGATAAACTTAGGAAGCCAAAAAATTTCATGGTTTATTTTTCTCAGCCGAAATCTCAGTAGCCTCATTTAAAATAAACGACCTCAAATTGTAAAAGTATGTTAAATCATTGTAAAATTTGTTGGAAGTAGAAAAAAAAACTATCACCGATGACAAATTACTTTTTCTCGATTTGTATAATTGGTTTTCTTAAAGCAACCCTCACTTTCAATGGCGATTATAGGCAAACCATAGCTGATATCGGAAAACGCATTTTCGATGGTAATTTTTTTCTTTATTTTTGTAACTCGTTAATCACTATTTTTCCCCTGGTCGTCATGGGAAGGGTTGGTTGCTTAAAAAACTACCATAGTCATTTTAATTCTGAAAATACAAATCGTAAAAATTGAATCCTTCTTCGTCGAAAATGTCCAAATTGACCTATTCACCAGTAATCATGTCAAGTCTGTTTAATTAAATGTATTGTATGCAAATGTTGTATAAATTTATTGTAAACAGATTAATCTTTTAAAATTCCGGCACACGCAAGCCTTTTCAGGCCAGCCGACTTAATTGTGCCGGACGGACTCGTCAGATATTATAAACAGTATGAGCTAAAATATTAAAGGGTTTTCCGGTTTTAGTTTCAACTGTTATATAACCGATTTATAATATCTGACAGGATGTTATTAACAGTCTATCCGATATCCATTATGATGCCTTTAACAGGCAAATAAGTTTTTAGTGTTACCCGGGCATCATAATGGATATATCGCGATATACATGTAACGTTAACAATAGCAATTAATGACTGAACTGAACCTATCTTATTGCAAATATTCTGGATATCTATTTTTTTACTCAAATGATTCCTCAAGAGCTGGTGAGATGAGTATGAAATCTTACGACAGTATGTGTTTTTTTACTTGCGAAATGAAAATTGTCATTTAAGTAATTATGGCCAATTAAATATGGTAATTAGGCGGATTTAATTTTGAAAGCCAAGCTATAGCCGATGTCACGGGTTTGAAAATATAATCCACCTATTTAACAGTTTTTATTGGCCGTAATTACCTAAATGACAATTTTCATTTCGCAAGTAAAAAAAGCACATACTGTATATTATTACGAGAAAGTCAGCCAAACATAAACAATTTAATACCATGCAATAAATGCATGAGTCATGCTGCATGACCCAAAAATTATTTTTATCGTTTCAAAATCCAATTCTTCTTTATTTTATATGTAACATGATCCAAGACAAGTCATTTTGTAATTGGACCCTAGTTTGTTCAAATTTCAAAATATTCCCTTGGTCTGTTTTTTGGACCCTCTAATCAACGGTAAGATAGCTCGGAACTGGTATCAATATTTTTCAAATTTAGAGTGATTATATTATTTTTTTAGGGTGCGAAAAATATTTGTTTCTCGAAAATATCGTATGTTACATACGGTATGTACCAGTTCCAAACTATCTTATCGGTTTGAGGCTCCTTTAAAACCAGACTTATACAGATTCTAAGATTACCAAAATGTTGATGTTTATATCGCACTTTTAAGATAGAGAAATTATATTTTTTTCAAAGAACAGCGGTCTTCTAGCCTCACTCTCCTGTATCAAATTATTAAAAAGTTCTACATCTGAATTATACAAAAAACAGATTTATGTGTGTGTTTGGAGTTCCTGGGAAATGGACTTGAAGATCAATTGGTTCATCTGGTATTATTTTTGAAACTAATCCTTCATTTTAGTTATCTGACGTTCAAAAACTGCCAATTCCAACTTTTAGTTTTATACATATTACCCTTTCGAGTAAGTCCTTTCTTTATATTTATACTTCTGCCTGAAAACTAAGAAATTAAATCGGTCATTTCTTTTAGTAATATTTTATAAAAAAAATAAGAGCATAATTACCATGCTTTCGCCTAATGTTTTATAGTCTAACTATGTTCCTCCTCATTAACGAAAAAATATGAACCCAGTTGTATGTTTTGGCGGCGGTATCTTTCGCATCGTTTTTTATTTTAACATTGCATTTTTGAAAAACGAGATTTTTTTTTAAAGTAAAAAAATTAATTGATGCAATTATTAAATTTTCCATGCGAAAGATACTATTTTTTGCGACAATAAATCAATATTTTTTATGTGATTAAAACCTCCTCAAAATAAACTTCTAGATCAGTCCTACTTCTCAGCCCTGATTTCCTTTAAACTTCTAGGTAACATAAATTGACGGCGGTCCTTAAAAGCTTTCTGGACTAATGTAATTTCTACCTCTCAAGCATTTAATTTTTTGCAAGTCACCGCCTGCCTTTTTCTCTAGTATATCTCAGCGGGAATTATAAACGTTAAAATTCCGACCATTACAGTCAGAGGCTTTTTATTGTATTTAAATTCTCATATTATTATGAAGGTTACCGAAGGAAGAATATCGAACAATCAAAATAGTAACGGTAAGTAATGATCTAATCAGGTAGCTTGTTAACGATTAAACTTGATGAAGATTTTTCCCCATCCGAGAGCACTTTTTTATAGTTAAAAGTAAATTCAAAAATTTATATTTTTGACATCTACTGTATTTAAATAAAGTCATCTTGAAAAATAAGAAAAGAAAAAAGTTTTAACGCAGAAAATTTTTGGTTCGAAAAGCTATTTCGCAAATCCGGTCTCAGTTTTGCGAAATTCATGCTTTGGTAGAATTAAAGCGGCATTAATTTTGCACAAAAGGGACCGAGATTTGCAAATTTGTTTTCGAACCAAAAATCGTTTTAATGCGTTAAATTGAAATCGACAACTCGTTGAGGGTGTCATTTTACATATTTTGCTATATTTGGATTGATGAGTGAAATTCGACAAAACATGGCATCTGTACAGTTGTAACCTCGGGAATTAACAATAAAATTATCAAAAATGAAATATGACACCGATTAGGGGTCATATTACATGATTTGGTAATTCTAACTGCATTTGTGAAATTCGGCCATAAGATGTCGTTGGTACAGTTTGACCTCAGGAATTCGATAAAATTTTGCTCAGAAAACCGGTAATTCAAAGCTCTGTTACCGGTTGACCCAAGAACAAAACAAAAGATTCCATATCACAATTTACATGGCATCGTGATACGAAAATCGGGTTTGTCGAGATCAATTAATGGCCTTCGAGAAATTATTGCTGCAAGGGTGGGTGCATTAAAAAAAAGCTACCTAGATAATAAATGTCGAAACGTTGAAAAATATCAATTTTGGTTTCATCTTACAATGTCTCAAAAAAAAACCTCAAACATTTTATTATAATAAATTTTATATAAATGATTGCATAAATGGTGAAATTATCAGATTACAAAGTGTCTTGGTTT
>SCLH01001333.1:39595-66284 GCA_004367855.1 Oikopleura vanhoeffeni
TTTTTTTTGTTCCTTATTCTTGAAGTGACTTAGTACCGTCTAAGGTAGCTTTTTTTCTTAATGCAAACCCACCCATTGTCAAGCTCGATTTCTTGACAGGCCATACAAGCAGATATCGACAAACGGATTTTTGTATTCATTAACAACGTAAAATTTGATGATATGCAAATTTTTAATTTTTTTCCAAGTCAACGCGGTAATTGGGATTTTTAACCTGAAAGTTCAAGATTTCGACACCGTCCGTCAAAATAGGCAAGCCCATTTTGTTTCGCCTACGGTTGACTTCGAGTAGTGAATCACTCGATTAACGAATGTTATTTCTTATTTGATAATAATTTGGTCTCTATGTGCAACAGATTAACCATAAAAGTGACATAACAAAAGGTCGTAACGACATATTCCGGAAATTTTTTTTTCGAAAATTCCTATGGTCCGTTTTTTTTTAGATCCGCCCAAACGGCGTTTGAGATAAGTCAAATCGCACATACGATCTCCCTGATATTTTGGTCATGCATTAACTTTTTACTGTGCGTTGCGTAGCAGAGCCGCTTTTTTTCGATTTCCAGTATTTTACTCCGGTTTTTTTCCACACGGAAATTATCGTTTCTCGAAAACGCTCTAACTTTTTTCATAAAACTTACAGGGAAAAGTCCAAAAAAATCAAGAATTCGACAAAAATGTCAAAAATGAAATCTGCAACGTTAGGGTGTCATTATTACATGATTTTGCTATCTTGATTGTATAAGTGGAAATTTGGCCAAAGCATGAGCACTGTACAGTTTGACCCAGGAATTCGAAAAAAAATGTCAAAAATGAAATCTGACACCGTTGAGGGTGTCATTTTACTATGATTTGCTATATTTGGATTGTATGAGTGAAATTCGACCAAAACATGGGCATCTGTACAGTTGTAACCTCGGGAATAAATAAAATTATCAAAAATGAAATATGAACCGATTAGGGGTCATATTACATGATTTTGGTATATTCTAACTGCATTTGTGAAATTCGGCCATAAGATGTCGTTGGTACAGTTTGACCTCAGGAATTCGATAAAATTTTTTGCCTCAGAAAAAACCGGTAATTTCAAAGCTCTGTTACCGGTTGACCAAGAACAAAACAAAAGATTCCATATCACAAATTTACATGGGATCGTGTTCTAAATTAAATTACTATAGTGTTATAGGTTATCGATAAGGCCAAAATTTGGCCAACACCAACGTAATTCTAAAAACACGTTCGTCGGTGATGCCAAAACGGCTAATTTTAAATTATTATAAAAGTGTAGACGGTATTAATATATAATTATATGTAATATTAATATTATTTTTTCTTCGCTTTTCAGCTTTTTTCGCCAAAATCAAAGACGTCCTTATAGACTAACACGTCAGTATTAAAATTCCCAAGAGACGAGATTACGCAAGGTTAAAATCTCCGTATGTCACCGGCTCTAAGAAAAGCATACCCCGCTTAGGGCAATGTAGTTTAAGTTTGACAAGCTACCTTTGAAAATGCTAAATTTAATGTATTTCTATAAATAATTTTTTTGTTTCCAGGATGTCGCTCGATATGGAAAACGCAAAATTGGAGGCAGAGTTACTTAGCGGGACAGGCTCTACTTTTTTAACATCAAAATTTTTGAAAAAAAACATAAGATACACTATTACTAATCGTCTATTACTAATAAACTATTAGCCATATCTAGTCGGCGCGCAGGAAAAACATTTCAACATTTGCAGTCAGGAAAAATCTAGGAGGACAGGTTAAGGTCAAAAAGTCCTACTAGCGTGCGTGTTAACGGCACTTTGGCAACTCAAACTGTCCGTTACGTATTAGCGAATTGTCAACGTGCAGGTTTAAATGCATGCTAGCAGGACTTTTTGACCCCAACTCGCCCTACAAAGTCGTCCGTTTAAACGCACTTTGCTGTTGATTTTTTTATTACAAAGTTTTTGAGCCCTGATATTAGTGATTCTGGCAGTGGCATAAAAAGAGAATTCGATGGCGGATCAGGAGGTCCAGATGCGAAAAAAGGAAACTATGGCGAAGATTCACTTTTGGAAGACGGAAAAATATCGGAAGAATTTCCGATTCCCGATCAATTAGTCGGCTTAGTTATTGGAAGAGGAGGGGAAAATATTCAACGCATTCAGCAGCAAACTAATGTGAGCAAATATCTTCAAATTATTTATATCATATTATATTAATAATATGTACTACCTTCATATGTTCCAGTAAAATACGGTTCCTATATTTTTGTTGAGGGTACCGTTTGCGAGTTGATTTTGCTTAAAATTTGAGAGAACCGCGTGAGTTTCAAGTAGCGCTGATACAAATAATGATTTGTCGAGATTTGAGGCCAGATGTAAAGCCTTTTGTATAAAATCATGTTTTCGAAACACATAAAGTATCTACTCCACTTGAAACTCACGACGTATAGTAGATTGGCCAAAAAATGAGTTTGATCTCAAATTTCTAGGACGTCACCTCCAACCGCTAGAGGGCAACCAAAGTCAAATCTTAAAAATCTATCTACAAGAAAACAAATCGGGTCGATTTTTTTGGCTATAGCCTTCTTACTGGACAGTTGAATGCAAAAACCTTTTTCTTGTTATGTTCTATGGTTCCCCGTGATCTTCATGAAAGTAGATGTATCCATTAAAAATACCTTAACTGACTGTCGTTTTGTGTTCCTCCGATTCGAATAAAATACTATCGTGAGGTATGGTCCACCCGTACCGTTCCATACCGTATGGGTACCTCACGATAGTGTTTGGCAAACGGAGAATGTTATTAATGAGACATGATTTTAATTAAGGCGGGTTTATTTATCAATGGCAGACAAGGTCAAAGTCAGGTTTTCCATTTTTAAGTTTCATTGAGGAGTTTTCTCCTCAATCAGATAGTATTTTAATTCGAGTCGGAGGACCACAAAACAACAGTCAGTTAAGGTATTTTTAATGGATACATCTACTTTTATAAAGACCACGGGGAACCATAACTTATGGTCCATAAGGGATATCATGAAAAGGTTTTTGCATTCAACTGTCCACTAAAAAATCTCAATATCCTATCGAAAATATCAATTAATTATGCTCAAAAAACAAGTTAGTGTTAAGAATCAGGGATTTAAGAAATCATTTTCTGACCACTCATATTTTTGTTGACGGTAATATCTGGAAAACAAAATATTTTCAACTGAAACGTTATTTAACGTGTAGCGCACTCTAAATAGTCTAATTGCCCATTGGTCTCACTAGTCCGATTTTTTTAATTTGCTCTTGGCGTCATCAATTGCTAAAGGTGGCCAATCAATCGCGGTTCTTTGAATTGATGTCGACAATCGAGGTATTACTGGATTGGACACTGGCTCAAAATGATGACGCTCAAGATAAAATGACACTAGGCAGGATATTTGATATGATATACAGTGGGTGGACCAATGGGCAACACTTTTTTCGCAGATTTGATTTTTCGACCATGGGCAACACCTGAAATTTTTACCATAATTTTGATGAAATTTAATAAATTATATTATATTTGTGAAATTTACATAGTAATTGTTAAAAATTTTATAATCTAGACACTATCGAAAAACTGTGTTTAAGTTTTGCGAAATACATGTATCAATTAGAAAATCGGACTGTGAGCATGGGCAATTAGACTAGTTTAGAGTGCGCTACACGTGAAATAACGTTTCCAGTTGAATATTTTGTTTTCCAGATATTAACCGTCAACAAATATGAGTGGTCAGAATGATTTTTAAAGCCCTGATTCTTAACACTAACTTGTTTTTTGGCATAATTATTGCATATTTTCGATAGGCTATTGAGATTTTTTTAGTGGACGTGAATGCAAAACCTGTTCATGATATCACCCTTTATGGAATAAAGTTGGGTTCCCCGTGGTCTTTATAAAGTAGATGTATCATTAAAAATACCTGTAACTGACTGTTGTTTTGTGGTCTCCGACTCGAATTAAAATTACTATCTGATTGAGGAGAAACTCCTCAATGAAACTTAAAAATGGAAAAACCTGACTTTGACTTGTCTGCATGTAAATAACCGGCCTTAATTAAAAATCATGTCTCTTAATACTTCTCCGTTTGCCAACACTATCGTGAGTACCCATACGGTATGCGAACGGTCGGGTGGACCATACCTAGCCATTTCCACCATTAAGTTCGACCCATAGAAATAATGGTGGATTCTTCTGAAATTTTGAGGAGGTTATTTATTATGAAACATGGGAAAAAAAATTATAAAAATTTTTTTGTCGTCACGTGATCAAAAGATAGCGATTTTTCGTGTTTTCGGTATTTAATGAATATAAAACGATGCGAATCGGTAGTTTTTGGTCACGTTACTTATATGAAATACACACTTTTTTGGAAAAAAATAAAAAATTCAATTATGATGTTTTTTGGCTCTCAACCTCGGATTTTTTTCGAGAAAAACGTAAAGTGAGAAAAAGGGTTGCCTGTTTGATCCGACTTAATTATTTTATATCAATTAACCGCTCGTGAACTAAGTTTAGTACAGTTTTTTGGTACATACATCTCAGATAGATGGTGTTTCATATTAGTTTTGTAGAATTTATGAAATTTTTTCTGAGTATCTTTTCTTACAACTGGAATAAAATTTTGCTGAAATTTTTTTGCAGACTTTTTAGACAATTTAAAAATAAAAAAATTTTGAAAAAAAAATTTTTTCGAAAAAATTCGAAAAAAAATTCGAAAATTTTTTTCTATTTTTTAAATTGCATGAAACGTTGCAAAAATTTTTGGCGAAAATTTTTTTTAGTTGTAGAAAAATTACTTAGAAAATTGGAATGTATTTTATTAACATAAATAAGAATTGACTTGTCTTTTCGAGACTTTTAATGACAGAACGAATAACAAAAAAAAGCTCCTATTTGGTTTTCATAAGCCAGGCTCTTGCGGTGAAATTTATGCACAATCGAAAATTTCTACATAGGAGTGGTAAACAAGTGTAAATTTAAAAGGCATCTATTTTGAAATTAAACTCGGAGATTAATCATTTGTACGCTTTAAAATCTTAACACGAACCGAAAATGTGTGCTATATCAAATCTGGTTTTGACGTTTCGATTTCACAAGATTAAAGGCTAGGACTCAAAGTGGCTTTTTGGATTATTTCTAAAGTTCTAAAATCGTAAATTTAGCTCTGCAATTGAGTTCGTGGAGTTTTGAGGTAGAAAATTGTTTGTAGCTTTTAATAACAACAAAATACGCAGGTTCTGGTTACTATCCTTGTTTAATGAAATAAATTCGCCGTAAGTAGCCAAGAAACATTTTTTGAGCTTTGATTTTGAGTCTCGCGCAAGCCTATTTCTCCCTTGATTATTTAAGTAACAAACATTTCAAACCTGTGTATAGAATCAAAAGCCAGGGCGTTCGTGGGGCTGTTACTTCGAACCTAAATTTGATGAATTTTTATTCTTCCGAAACTGTATTTTAATTACTGAAATCCGATAAAATTTTGAATTAATGCTTAAATTCAAGACCAGATATTTCAATGATTTTAAAAAAAACTTTCCTAACGCGGGATTGAAGATACCGCCAACTTATTTCAAATTATCCATATTTCCAGAAAAAAGCGTATAAGAATGAATTCTAATGTTTTTTGTTATTGTATTATTTAGTATTTTAAATTTATTCTAATATTCTGAAACTTTTAATTTTATATATTATGAAATTTTATATTTGAAGTTTTTAGAGTTTTGAGAGTGAAAATTTTTTGAAAGGCATTCTTTAAAACTATTGTGAACTTTTTGTCGGCGTATGTTAGAATTTCTGGAATTTTTTGTTAAAGAATTTCTAGTATTTTTGATAATTTGGTAGGGAAATTTTCAAAAAAAATTTTTTTTCGCGGGCGTTTCAAGCGATTATAAATTTGAAAAAAAAATTTTGAAAAATTTTTTTTTAAAATTTTTCAAAAAAAAATAAAAAATTATTTTTTCGGTTTTAATGCTTGAAACGCCCACAAAAAAGTTTTTTTTTTGAATTTTTCCCTACCAAATTATCAAAATACTTGAAATTTTTAACAAAAAAATTTCTTAATTTTTTTTTCATACAACGGGGATTTCACCGTAATAGTCATGCTATCATAATAAGACTTAATGTCTTTCAGTGAAAAAAAAAATCAGACTTTAGAGAGGTTAGGGAAGGGTTTTATAGGCCAGAAAAAACCTGTTTTATATCGCCGTAAAACATCGATTTTGACCAAAAAAACCAATTTTCCGAAAAAAATTTCTCACCCAAAAGCGCAATAAAATTTCACATAAATCCCTACATTTGGAAAAATCAACCCTAACTGGTCGATTTTTGGGCCCAAAAATCGAATGGTTGGAAAATGCTAACCTACCTCACGATCAGTAATTTTATTCGAGATCGGAGGAACACAAAACGGACAGTCGTAAGGTATTTTTTATGATACATCGACTTTCATGAAGATCACGGGACCATAGACATAACAGAAAAAGGGTTTTTTGCATTCACTGCAGTAAGAAGGCTTTAGCCAAAAAAATCGACCGATTGTTTTCTTTAGATAGATTTTTAGATTTGACTTTGGTTGCCCCCCTCTAGCGGTTGGAGGTGACGTCCTAGAAATTTGAGATCAACTATTTTTTGGCATCTTATAATCGTCGTGCGTTTCAAGTGGAGTAGTACATTTATGTGTTTCGAACTGATTTTATAACAAAGTTTTACCATCTGGCCTCAATTCTCGACAATCCGTTAATTTGTATCGCGCTACTTGAACTCACGCGGTTTCTTCAAATTTTTAAGCAAATTCAACTCGCAACGTTCTCAAACAAAAAATATAGGAACGTTATTTTCATGGAACATATGAAGTAGTCATATTTATATAATAATATGATATAATAATTTTGAAGATATTTGCTCACATTAGTTGCTGCTGAATGCGTTGAATATTTTTCCTCGTCTTTCCAATAACTAGAGCGACTAATTGATCTTGGGAATCGGCATCTTTCCGATATTTTTTCCGTCTTCCAAAGTGAATCTTCGCCATAGTTTCCTTTTTTCGCTTCTGGCACCTCTGATCGCCATCGATTCTCTTTTTATGCCACTGCAAAATCACTAATTCAGGGCTCAAAACTTTGTATAAAAAATCAACAGCAAAGGGCGTTTAAAACGGAACGACTTTTGATAGGGCGAGTCTGGGAGTCAAAAAGTCCTGCTAGGCATTGCATTTAACTGCCGTTCATTCGCTAATACGTAACGGACAGTTTGACGTTGCCAAGTTGCCGTTAAAACGCACGCTAGTAGACTTTTTGACCTTAACCTGTCCTCCTAGATTTTTCCTTGCTGAATGTTGAATGTTTTTCTGCGCGCCGACTAGATTAATGCTATAGTTTATTGTAAATTGCCGACTAGTATAGTGTATCTTATGTTTGTTTTCAAAATTTTGATGTTAAAAAGTGATAAGCCTGTCCCGCTAAGTAACTCTGCCTCCAATTTTGCGTTTTCCATATCGAAGCGACATCCTGGAAACAAAATTTTATAGAGATACATTAAATTTTAGCATTGTTCAAGGTAGTTGTCAAACTTAACTAGCATTGCCTAAGGCGGTTGCTTTTCTTTAGAGCCGGTTTGAATCGGAGATTTTAACGCTTGCTAATCTCGGTCTCTTGGGATTTTAATACTGACTGTTAGTTATAGGACGTCTTTTGCTTTTGGCGGAAAAAAAGTGAAGGGAGAAAATAATATTAATATTACAATTTATATATAATACCGTCTTACACTTTTTAATAATTTAAAATTTAGCCGTCGTTTGCATCACCGAACGAACTGTTTTTAACATTACGTAGTGTTGGCCAAATTTTGGGCTTATCGATACCTATACAGATGTAATTTTAATTTTAGACTTCTTCCCTAAAACAAGACATAATTGTGTTATGTTGATAATTAATCAACATTTTGAATATTGATATAATTTTACTTATAATAAGATGTTGAGGTTTTTTTTGGACATTGTAAGATGAAACTCCAAAATTGCTTATTTTTCAACGTTCTCGACATTTATTATTCAGGTAGGCTTTTTTTTAATGCACCCACTTGTCGCATTAATGTCTCGAAGGCCATAATTGATACTCGCAAACCGATTTTCGTATCACGATCTGCCATGTAATTTGTGATATGGAATCTTTTGTTTTGTTTTGGTCAACCGGTAACAGAGCTTTGAAATACCGGTTTTCTGAGCAAATTTTTCGATTCCTGAGGTCAAACTGTACCACGCATGCTTATGGCGAATTCACAAATTGCAGTTTAGATATACCAAATATGTAATATGACCCCTAGATCGGTGTCATATTTCATTTTTGTAATTTTATTTTATATCCGAGGTTACAATGTACAGATGCCATGTTTTGGTCGAACTTGCACTCTACATCCAATATAGCAAATCATGTAAATTTGACACCTCAACCGGTGTCAGATTTCATTTGACATTTTTTCGAATTCTGAGGTCAAACTGTACAGTGCTGCATGCTTTGGCCATTTCCACTATATACATCTTTAAACGATAGCAAAACATTGTATATGACACCCTACTTCAGTTTCATTTTTGACATTTTTGTCGAATTCTTTGATTTTTTTGAGACTTTTCCTTGTAAGTTTTATGAAAAAAGTTAGCGCGGTTTTCAGAGAAAACGATAATTTCCGTGTGAAAAACCGGGTAAAGATACTGGAAATCGAAAAAAGCGGCCTCTAGCTACGCAACGCCAGTAAAGTTAATTGCATGACCAAAATATCAGGGAGATTCGTATGTGCCGATTTGATTATCTCAAAACGCCGTTTGGGCGGGATCTAAAAAACGGAACCATAGGATTTTCGAAAAAAAAATTTCGGAAATATGTGCGTACAACTTTTGTTTAGTCCTTTTATGTGTAATCTGTTTTATTGCACATNNTGATGACGCTCAAGATAAAAATGACACTAGGCAGGATCTTCGATATAATATTATATAAATGTTTTGGCTACTTTTAAGTATAGTTTATCTATAAAAGTTAAAATTGATCGATTTCATCGATCATTTAAATATATTTATCTAATTTTTATATAAGATCGTTCACAAATTAATATTGCTGTAAAACATGTGAATAAAAAAAATCCAACGCTTCGAATTTATTATTTACCTTCAGGTATTGAGAGCGAACAGGAAGCTCTCATTATTTTCAGCTGAATAATAATAAGAATGCCAAAATAATTTTTTGATCGCCACTTCTCATATCATGACAATCAAACAAAAATCTGATATAAACCGAAATATAATTTTTGGTGGGTTCAAATCTCGGTTGCCCCATACTTTTTTCTTAAAATCGGCCGAAAACTTGTAGAATTTTTATGTTTTTATTATCCTAATATTACGTCTGTTTAATTTACTACTTTAACGGTGGGGGTAAAAACCGCGGACCCCAAAAAGAGTCGTGCGACCAATTGGTGCGTTATTTACCGCATACTTTAACTACAGTAGAGTGTCTTTAGTAGGACGAACCCTTAGGATGCATTTTTTTTTCAAAAGTTTGCCTCTATGACTTTTAAGGACGCAGACCATTTTTCTGAAGTTTGCCGGGAGCGCTATAAGGACGAATGTTTTTTTAACGGAAAGAAGCGCAAATTGCATTGAATACGTCCGTCATTCATTTCGTCTGCTTTAGGCGCAGGAATTTTTAGATTTATTAATCACAAAATAAAGAAAAAATTTCATTAATTAAATCCGATTACGGCGAATGCATTATTGGGTTTTCTTTTCATGACTGTTTTTATTAGGACGCACTTTTTGCCGGAAGTTAGCTAGGGGCTCTATAATGACGCTCTTGTTTCTCGGAAGTTTGCCCCCAGCGTCTCAGGACGCAAATGCTGAAATCGGATCGTCCTACCAAAGACACTCTTCTGCATATTTTTAAAGAATTTTGTAAGAACAAAACAAGTTTCGATTTTTCATCAAATTTCATACTAAAAATTCCTATAGGATCATATATATAATATGATGGGGTTTTCCGAATCATAAAGAAGTAGATGTGGCTAATAAAAAAACTACCTTATATTATGTCGTTTATCCGGTTAACTTATGTATGGAATCGTTAAAAAATCGATATTTATCCTATATAAATCGTTTATTCCGTAAATTGCTCTGGCGTATTGGTAGTGTCTGAAGTAATCAAATATAATCTCGAGAAAACTTTTTGGTTTTTCAAAATCAATAATGATTCAGGCCATGACACAGTTAATTTTTTTATTCTAAATATATTTATATCGAGATTATGATTAATCAGCCGAATCGAAAAATGCTGTTAATTAGTTGAAATGTGCAGCATGAAGAATTTTTATCGTAAGTAACCAAGTTATTCAAAATGGTTTGTTCGTTACATATAATATGCAAATAATGACGGTGGATTTATCATATAAGTTATAGTCAACTCATGCTTAGGCGGCATGCATTAAGCAAGTTAAATAGGGAAAGTATTTGAGCTATCTATTATAGCAAAAATAATATTCCAAAAATGTTGAAAAAATTCAAATCACTTATAAATTGTTGCATATATAATTGAACTAGAATTGCTCAGCGGATCAGATTAGGATACTTTCAAAAAAATCGAAGACGATAAAATCTGTTTTTTTTAAATACAAATTTTTAATTGTTGACCACCGAGTGCTGTCAAAAAATTTTCCTTGCAAAAAACTGCGCTACGCACAGACTTTACAAATTAATACGAAGCTGATTTTTCACGGGAAGACTAGTGTAAGGTAGGAACTGCAAAATTGTTTATAATTATGTTTTAATTGTGGCCCTTGAAAATATTTTACTATAAGTACAAAAAAAATTTCAGCTATTGCTTGAAAATGAAAAAAACGTTTTTAAAGTTGCCTATCCTTGAAATTATTCTTGAAAATTTTCAAGGTTAATGTTAGGCAATTTCAAAAACGGTTTTTAATTTTCAACCAATACCTGTCAAAACTTTTTTAAAACAAATTTCTACTGGTGGTAATATTTTTTCGAGGGCAACAATTTAAAAAAAATTAAAAAAAAAGGTTTGCCCTTTTTACTTTATACTAGTAATAATTGAAAATGAGTCGCCTTTGTTTTCGACAAAAACCCGTGAATCACTCTTTCAAACGCGTAAATTGATAGAAATGCTATTTTTTAAATTCCCATTTTTAGTGTGGTATTCAAGTACAGGCCCAGTCAACTGGTGCTGACAATCGTCCATGTACTCTCACCGGAAATCCAGAACAAGTTGCAGCTGCTAAGAAAATGTTACAGGATGTAATTGTTAATGGGAAAATGAAGGACGAACAGAATAAGGACGGTGGCAGTACTACTACACAGACACGTCCAGGTAACCATTTTTTTTGGGTGGGTGAAGAAAGGGTTTTTAACAAAAAACATTTTTAACTTACTGACAAAACCAGTAAAAAGGAGGTAACGAAAATGCTAAAAAATTGGTCAACGTTGCTGCGAATCCCAAAATAATTTCCTATATTTTTCGCTGCCAAGAAATCTTTCAAATCGACATTGTTTAAAACTTAAAAATTGAACTCACTAATTCCGAAGATAAATAAAAAAATTTTATCGAGCTTTTTTTATCTCTCATTATTAATTTCCGAGGAATCTAATACGAGCTCTACAAACTCTCTGCAAATAAAAACTTACTATCTCGAATAAATTTAATAAACTTGAAAACAATTATACCGGAACGAATAGTTTACATAAGTTTCACTTCATGCCCAATTTGATTTATTTCTTATCAAACATCACCCTAAAACAATTATCTTACCATTTTTCGGACCGATTTTGTTATCTTATGAAATACAGTAAATATTTACAGTAAATACAGTATGTGTTTTTTTACTTGCGAAATGAAAATTGTCATTTAGGTAATTACGGCCAATTAAAAATGGTAACTAGGTGGATTTTATTTTGAAAGCGAAGCTATAGCCGATGTCAAGGGTTTGAAAATATAATCCACCTAGTTACCATTTTTTTTATTGGCCGTAATTACCTAAATGACAATTTTCATTTCGCAAGTAAAAAAAACACATACTGTATTCTTTAATTTTCAAAGCGATTTCATGTAATTTGATATTATATAGAGGATATCTACTGTATTTTGTAAAATAAAAAATCTGTCCAACAAAGTTAATGATAATGGTTTCAGGGTGAAGTTTGGTGAGAAATAAATTAAATTGTGCTCGAACTAAAATTAATGTAAAATCATATTTTCAGTAATAAAGCCAAGAAAAAAAATATACTCATCTTTTTATATCAAATATAGTTATTATTCGACGTTTCAGCTGACCAGTCATTATCAGTGTTGAAGATTTCATTGAACAGGAATGGAAAGTTAAATTTTTTAAACGCGAAATCGAGTTTCAATTATATTACATCGAAATAACATTTTTGAAAATTATGACGGTGCATTTTTCGCGAAATTGAATGCACTTTCATTATTTTCAAAAATGTAATTTAGCTAATTATTGAAACCCGATTTCGCTATTTTAAAAATGTGGGTGACGATAATTGGGCTCTTTTTTACACATTTTCAAGTGAAGTTTCTGAGAAACCTGGCTTCAGAAATAATTATCATTCATTTCTCATCATTTTTTCTTGTTATTTGCAATTCAACTTCCAAATATGAATGCGCATCCCCAAGCGGAGCCCTTTTTTAAAAATTTCGCCCTTAGTGGTCAAAACATCTTATTTGGGAGCCTCACGCAAAAGCCTACTCCTCCGTAAAATATATAGAAAATTTTCAATTTGTGCATCAAATTCACCACAAAGCTTGGATTATGGACCATAATTTATGGTACAAACGGAGCCCCTTTTCCGATTTTTCTCTCCAAAGTCTCAGAAAAGACATGTAAAGTTTTTGTTGAAATTCTGAGCTTTTTTGAAAATAAAAAAAATAAAAGGTTGAAGTTAACTGTTTTTAGCAGTATTTCGACTTGAGTGTCTTCATTTTTACTAGTTAAACGTTATATAGAAATTTTTGATCGAAATTTGTACCTTTTATTTCCAATCTTAAAATTTCAAAATTATGGATTAATCATAAATGATTTTGACCATAAAATAATTTTTTGTCTAAAACCGATTTTATTTGAAAAAATAAGAAAAATCNTAGAAACTAAATTAAACAGCGAGAAATTCTCTACAAAATAGGTCAATCAAAAAAGTATTCTATTAACTCTCAATTATCGTCACCCACACCCTTAAAAATCAACTTTCGATTCATGTTCCTCCAAATACCTTAAACTAATAATGGGCCATTATAGATAGTTTTATTCGAAGTTTCGGCTAAAGAGCCATTAATCTTTAGCCGAAACTTCGAATAAAACTATTTATAATAGAAAAAATATTATAAGTACATGTATATCATATACTGTATATGTCTCGAAACCACCAATTATAATTTCTTATGATGAGTTTGTGATGTAAAATAATTATTCAGAACGAACAGACCGTAGACAACAAGGTGGAAACAACCGACAACATAACAATTCGGAAAGTGGTGGAAACAACAACCGTGGTCATCAAAATCGTTCCGAAAACCACAACAACCACCAAAACCAGCAGCAACAACGAAACAACGGTCCTCCACAACCATGGCAATCAACAACTGAGGAATTTCTAGTCCCGTCTGATAAAGTAGGCGTTGTCATCGGTAAAGGTTTAGGTTAGACCACTGGAAATTTCGATTATACAAAGTTACTTTTATTTTGCTCTCAAAAATGGAACTTCGCAACTTAGATATTTATAGATTTTTTAAGCTTGTTCAATTTAAAGGGTATCTGTTCTGAGAGAACCAGACTAGATAGTGACAATCGTTTTTTTTAATCTTAATCTTGACCGAATTTGTCGTGGTAAATTTTTTTTTCCAGTGATAACCGGTTCACCGGTAATTCGCAAAAAACGTTTCTTGTTAATTTTGAGCAATTTCGATGACTGCTTGCCGGTCACGTGATCAACCTAGGAAACCAAAAATATTTTCTATCGTATATTTTTTTTCAAGGTTTCTCATGCAAAAAATCATTTGTCGCTGTCTTGTCTAGTTCTCACAGTCGAAATCACAATTGAACAAGCTTTGAAAAAACGACCTCAAGTGAGAAGTTTGTTTATTTTTTTTCTAAATAAGAGCTAAAATTATGATAAATATAAGAAAACAGCTAAAATAGGGCCAATGAGTTTAAATAACAGGTACTTTTACCGGCTATTAGTCGGCGACTAAGCATATACTTTTGTAACTTTGATCAGTCGGCTTGGGTTCTATTCCCTGTTTTTTCATCTTTTTTTTAGTTATAATTTTCGATTTTTTCAGTTTTTATTAAAAAAAAAGGAGTTCAATTTGCATTTCAGTTATATTTTACTAAAGTGAGGGTAAATAAGGTATTATTATAAATGCAATTTAATGATTTATCGATCTCGAGAATCTAAAAATCCCCAGTGACCTAACCCTAGTAAAGGTGGTCAAAATCTGAAAAATTTACGAACAAAATTCAACGTCCAGCTCGAGCTGATTCAAAAAGACTCGGATCCACCAGGTGTCGCACGACCCCTTAAAATCAGTGGTACTTTACAGCAAATAAATGGAACGAGAATGGAATGTTTTACAAATATGCTCCCAAAAGAGGAAAAAACTCCACAGAAAATGGCCCCTGGGGCACAAGTACGATCTGATTTCCCCGTGCCTCAAGGTGCTGTGGGGGTAATTATTGGTAAAAAGGGTGAAACTATTACTAACTTGCAAGGAGATACAGTAACTAGAATTCAATTCAAACCAGAAGAAGCTGGGAGTCAAATCAGAGGATGTTATATAACGGGATCGATGGATGGAGTTTATAGAGCACAACAGATTGTCATGGGAATTTGTAGAAAGAAAATGACCGGAATTGATACACTCCAAAATTTTGGTGAGATTTTTTTTATGAGCCACTCAAAGCTATTTTACAGAAAAAATTGTTATAAATTCCAAGTTCGGGGAATGAGCATCTTCTTACGAAACCGTAGTAAAGTACCCGATTTTTTATTACTGTCGTATTTATCAAAGCGGACGTTTTTGCGTTTTTTGGGCGAAAACTTACGCATTTTTATAAATTTGAAAATATACGTGCGTCTAAGCGGATAATTTTTGGTCAAGAGTGAAACTATTTAAAATCTACTTCAAATCTTTTATTTTGGTAAAAACGCTTAAAATATAACAAATGATGAAATACAGTTAAAGGCATTTGACTCTTAAAACGCTGTGAAATCGGGACTCGCTGCTCAAGTTTTTTATCAAAAAATATTTTTAAAGGCTTTTCGAAAAAATCATTTCTGAGTCCATCCGTTAATGCATTTTTTAGGACCACCAAATCAAGGTTTTAACAACCAAGGCGGTGGCGGTAACAACATGCCACGACCATCTGGTCCAATGATGGGCGGACCTCCACAAAACACACCAATGAACCAACAAATGAACTGGAACGGCCCACCACGACCGCCTATGAATAACTCAGGTGGTCCGTTTAATCAAGGTGGAAACGGAAATATGCCTCAGGTAATAATTAACAAAAACCAGTGAAATAGGTTTGAGAGTCGAAAAAGTCCAGACAACCGCCACCTCACCAGCCCCAATTTAAACAAAAACCCGGTATTTTAACCGGTAAAAAATCGGATTAAAAAAAATGTATTTTTAATTCTGCCCAAGATTTTTCTTCACGTTTTTTTAACAGCAACCGTTCAAAAGTTATAAATTTGCCCGCTGCGCTCCCTAGGTATATTACAATTGTAATCCATTTGGATGTTGCAGACAATTGCATCACGATATATTCCAATATGTGATGTGCCACTGCGGAGCTGCTTATTCGATTTTCGTTTAAAACCAGTAATTTTTTTGGAGTTAAATTGGTATGCGGCATACCTAGGGAGCGCACCGGTAAAACTAACGAGAGAACTACAGTAGTTGATACAAATTCTTTGACCTCACGGGGGTTGTTGACTCTGAAAAAAACGATTCCGGGCACAAAAAAAAAGTTTTTGGCCATCTAGTGGTCAGAAATGGACTTTTTAAAACGCCCATTTAGAGCACTAACTTCGATTTTTAGCATATAAAACTCCATTTACCTGATTTTTCAGAAGTAGAGCCGATGTCACAAAAAAATTTGCCAACTTTTGAAAATAAAAATTTTTGAAAAAAAAATTTCTGAAAATTTGTGAAAAAAAATTTTCGTCATTTTGAAGGAAAAATTTATGCAAAGACTGACTCTAAATCTTTTCCAAAATTTTTNACCGGAGGTCTATTATATAGGCATTTTCAGTATAAAATTTGAGAAAAAAATAGAAACTTGTTTTTTTCTTCCAGGAATTCATCAAAAATATATTTCAAGCAGTAAATATGTAGACAATCATGATATAAGAATGAACAAAACATAAAAATTAACTTTACGGCTAATTTTCAGAAATAAATTTTGGGCTCATCGAGATTCGAACCTACCAAAAAATTAAATTCCGGTTTGTATCCGGTGAAACGGTTAATGGTACTGGTCCAACCTTTAGGGTATTAGTTAGTTTGAAACACTAGCTTTCGAATGAGCTATCATACAACTTCATCCTATGTCTAGTTTTTCAATCTATTCAATGCAACAATTATGCATTACTAAAAAAAAACGACGTCAATGGATGTTGCAGACAATTGCATCACGATATATTCCAATATGTGATGTGCCACTGCGGAGCTGCTTATTTCGATTTTCGTTTAAAACCAGTAATTTTTTTGGAGTTGAATTGGTATGCGGCATACGGTATGCCCATCCTAAAATTTTTTTCGTGTTCTTTCTTTTAATACAAATTTTTAGCCAATGATGAATCAGCAGCAATATAACCAGCCAATCCCACCTAGACCACCACAACCGGAACAACAGGTTGATTATCCTGTACCATCTCATAAAACTGGAGCGGTTATTGGAAAGGGTGGAGAACATATTATTGCAATTAAAAATCAAACCGGGTGCCAGATTACGCAGAATAAAACTAATCCTCCGTCAAATGATCCACAGTGGAAATATTTTACTATCAGAGGACAACCAGACAAAGTTGCTCAGGTACTATTAGTCAGGGTTTATTTAGGGCTCATAATATATTTTTTTGGCCATGATAACTGACATAATATTTCTAGGCTCAAAAATTGATTCAAGAACGCGTTGGTGGCCCCCCACCACCCGGTGCCAATTTCCAACAAGGTGGTCCACCGGCTCCTCGACCCAGCCCGCAACCAGGCATCATGGGCACCGGTCCACCTCGACCAATAAACAGTGGTTACCATTCTGCACCGCCAGTCCAGCCCGGCGGACCTCCATTTGGTGGTCCACCACAAATGCCACCCCAGATGCCGAGCCCACATGTTGCGGCTGCACCTCCGGTATTTCCTTCGACACCAAATGCGCCTCCAGTTGTGCCTCATAGTCAAATGCCAGCGCAACCGTATCAGCAAGCAACGCCGACATATCCACCACAGGAACGGTTACCTTTCGGATTATACATTTTTGGTCGACGTTTTTTTGAAATGTATATCTTTTGCTAAAGTGCGTAGGCAGGAATTATTAATAATTAGTAAAGTAAAACACGAATTTAGGAAATGTTTTATTTCTCAATTGATTTTTCTATTTTTGCATTAAAACCGATGGGTTTATGTCAATAAAATTTCTATGTTTGCGAAATGTTTTATTTTGCACTTTTTTCCCTCAAATTGGTAGACTTTTCGCGCCTACACATATCTCATAGCAAAAGATTAGAGAAATAAATTTCAGCCACTTACAAACAGACTAGACAAAACTGTTCTTTTTTCATATTTTCTCTAAATTTCTGATACAAGAAAATCGTTATTTCAATGATGAAAAAAGCAAAACTTGATAATATACAATGTATATTATACATATGTCAAATTATATATTATATTTTCAAAGATAGTTTTTATTTGACGTTTTGGCTAAACAGCCATTATCAGGTATGAGAAAAGGGTGCACAGAATTCGAAAGTTGATTTATTTTACGCGAAAATCATCATGCGAAAAATGCAACTTTTCAAAATTCAAAAATGTAATTTCATGTGTAATCACAATGTAATTTTGCATATTGTAAACTGATTTCGCGCGTAAAATAAATCAACTTTTGAATTATGTGCACTCCTTTATCATACCTGATAATGGCTGTTTAGCCAAAACGTCAAATAAAAACTATCTTTGATAGAAAAAATATAATAATTTTATGTCTCAAAAACACTGAATACAAATTATATATTCACAACGATTTTCATCGGTTTAAATTTCAACCAATCAGAATCGAACTAGGAGGTCAAGATTTTAAAAAAAGTAAAAAAAATCTAAATTTTACATACATTACGCAAGAAGTGAATGAAATAACTAGTGTGGTGTTTTGCTACACATTCTTATCTTTGCCTACCCGTTTTTTGATATTGTTTTGTTAAATATTTATTTTCGATTTTTTGTCTGTCTGCAGACCGACCAAACCAGTCGTTTACTGTAAATTTGATCGCCAAAATGTAACCACCATAAAGGCACCACCAGCTCAAGCTTTACCAGTTCAACAACCACCACCAATTGCACAACCCCAGGCTCCGCAAGCACAACAGACACAAGACCACTCAGCCGCTTGGGCAGCATATTATCAACAATATTATCAGCAGCAGCAACAAGTAAATACGAAAAAATTTTATCAATTTTTTTAAAATTTATTTTTCAAATATTTTGTTTGGACATTTTTTCAATTTTATTAAATAGGCTCGACCTGCACCAGCAGCAGCAACACCAACCTCCGCGACACAAGCTGCTCAGCCAGATTATACAAAAGCTTGGGAAGAATATTTTAAGGTTTTTATATAAAAATTTAGTTTATGTAATTTGTTTTAAGGCAACCCCCCCTCTAGAGCAAAAACCGTAGTATAGACAAATAGTGCTCTTAAAAATCGAGAACTCTATAAATGCAAGACAAATGTTCGCACAACTTAGGCGCAACTTTCAAAAAGTAATAAGTCCTCTGGTTGAATTAAAATGATAACAAAAAAAGTTAACTTAAGTTAATTTTGTCTTAAAAAAAGTAGATTTTCACGAAAATTTTTAAACTTTCCTCAAAAAATCTATTTTTTTTGACATCCATTTTTAAGAGCATTTTGGTTAAAAAAATATATATTGATAAAACGACAAAAATAAGCTAGTCCTTATAGAGTCCATAAAATAGACATGTTTTCTAACCTATTATTTCAGCAACAAGCAGCTTCTGGTGGAGCAAGTGCGTCTCCTGCGGCAGCTGCAGCATCTCCTGTAGCGGCCGCCGCGACACCAACAGCCGGTCAACCCGACTATTCCGCCGCATGGGCAGAGTATTACAAAACGATGGGTCAATATCAACAGTACTACCAGCAGAACCGAGCATGAGATGAAGATAAAAATCAAACGCAATTGCCCTCGCGAATGAAAATGGAAAACATTATAAAAAATTACGACAATTTTGAAAAAAATTGCTTCCGTTCGATTATTTTAACAAAAAAGCTCAAAAAACCTTATTTTGAGTTACTGACATGAAAAATTATTTTTGTTCAACGTATAATATTGGTCTACCGAACGATGATTTTTTGACTAAACTTTCTATTTTTTAAGAAAACGGGCTTGGTGGGTGCACATGCACCGGAATGGCGTTATGGGCAAAAGTTTGTTTGTTGGATGGGGAACCATTACAGCAAGTTAAATCGGTCTACGATACCAAATTTTTCCCTATTGAATTCCGGCATTACTTTGCCGACATTATAGAATCAGAAGACTGGGATGCGATAAACCCAGATGACCAAGCTCATTTTCAAATGGCTAAATGTAAGTTTTCTAATTTTTTTTCGTTAAATAACACCATTCAAGTCAAATTTTGTAATGTGATACCATTGAGCTTATCGCTGGAGTTTTTTAATATTGGATATTGCGGGTTAAATTGTAATGTTAATCCATTGGGTTGTATTTTGGTCGAGTAAACTACGAGAAAAGAACGATTTGCCATGATATAAATCATTGAAATAGCAGCAAGTCACCCAAATTAGTGAAAAAGTCCCATAAAAGATAAAAAGAAAAATTGCGAAAATTTTTTTTATACCAGATTCTGAGTTTTTATTGTAGATCTCCCCGAAATTTGGCTTATGATTACAGCTCTCTAGCTCCATTATTCGATTTTTTAGAGCAAAATTTGTCTCTTTACGTCTAAGCGGACGTTTTTGAAAATTTCAAATACGACAGTAATTTATTTTGAAATTTTAGAAAATCTTTCTATTCATTTTTAATTTACGTGTTACGGTCCGCAGATTTTTTCTTATTGTTGAAAAATATATAAGACTTTTTAAGACCAACATAATTAAAAACTGGGCCGTCTACTTTCGAGACCAAAATTTTTAAGAAAAAATTTTCTCAAATGATATAAATAAACTCCAATGGTGTAATATTACATAAATTTGACTCCGGTGGTGTCATATTTCAAAACATTTATACCACTTATTATGATCCTTTTTATTATAATTATCTAGGTATGCTTGAAAAATGGATGGAGGCGATTGAAACCCAAGCATTTAATAGTGCCGATTTCCTCAGTCGATTTAAAATGATGGAAATCCTTCAATCGCTGCGGACAGAGTACTCGATTCGTCCTTTGGAATTAGTTCGCAAACGAAACATTATTCTTGCTACTGAACGGAGAGTGGTGACTGAAGCTCAAGTTGAAGGGGTCCATCAGGTTATGGAGGAAGATCCGAGAAAAAAAGAGGAGGAATATATTCGGAATCAATTGAGAAGACTTCATATGTTGACACAGGTATTTACGCTACATATCTATTGTGATCCTATTCTGTTTAAAGATGTTTTTGGACTCGGGGATCGTTTGTAATATGACTCCTGTTTCCTTCCTTACACGTTTTTTTACAAACCCCTTCTAATTTTTTTAAATTTAAGTTTGAAAAAAATACAAAGGGGTAGATTGTGAAAAATACAATAGCGTCAAATAAAAAAATTGGGTCATATATATTTCTAAAATCATTTCGGTAGTTTTTTTAGGTGTGACAGATTTGACTGAGTCACCACAGACGAACCGTATGAAATATCACAAAACGTTTTTTGCATTCAATTGGAAACTAAAAAAGCTGAGGCCAAAAATTTTTGTTTAATTTTTGAAAATTTTAGAGCTATTTTTTAAAATTCAAGATTTTCAAATGACCCAATGTGGTTATGAAATGAAACAAGAAAAAAATTCTAAAATCATTGAGATTTTTCATAATGACAAAATTGACTTTTTCGATGATGAGTCAATATTTCTCCCCAAACCCAGACGTTGTTGTATGCCAAATATCGAAATTTTTGTAGTTAAATAATTCTTAATACAATTTGAACTGTATAACATGTTTTGCAGGTACCGCACCCTTTTTTAGGTCACCCCACCCTTTGACCCCATGCCATTTTTTAGCAAAGCAAGATATTCTTAAACGGATTTCTGCATCCAACAGCCAAGAAAAGACCAAATTTTTTTACCAGATATCCTGTAATACCGGAAATCGCCTGGTTAAAATTTAAATGACGATTCTGAGAAAACTGCCCATACCTTGAATTCGATATTTTTGCATCTGGTAAAACTTTTCGCCAGAAATTTTTTGGCAAAATTTTGTTTGTAATTTGACACCCCAAAAAATTTTTACAAAAAAACGGAAAACCTGTTATTTGACCCCTTTAAAGGTAATCAAATAATTTTGCCAAAAAAAATTCGTCAAAAAGTTGTACTAGATGTCGAAATAGTGAATTTACGCTATAGGCCGTTTTCTCAGAATCGTCAATTTAAACTTTCAGCGGTCGATTTCCGGTATTACCGGACTTCCGGTAAAAAATCTAAAAATTTTGGTCTTTGAGTTTTTTCTTGGCTGTTGGATGCAGAAATCCGTTTGATAATATCTTGCTTTGTTAAAAAATGGCATGGGGACAAAGGGTGGGGTGACCTAAATAAAAAGATACCTGTCGTCAAATTTGTCACACCTTACAACAAAACTACTTTATCTGAAGTGAAACTTTTTTAATTAGAAGAACAGTATGTGTTTTTTCTCTTGCAAAATCTAAATGCTGACACCCCCCCCTGCGATTGACGCCAGACTTCCTAAAAACAATGTATAGGGTCGTATTAGTTATAAACTGTTTCGAAAACCTTGGGCAAGTTTTGTTAACTCAGCAGTTGTATTTAAACTTTTTTTAAGGAAACGGAAGAAAACCTGAGAACGCTTCAAAGTACTCAAGAATTCTTTGTAATAAAATATCAAGATCAGCTTCGCTTTGAGGCCGAAGCCCATCGAGCTGATCAGATTGGCGACCAAAATTTAAAAAAACAAATGTTACGAGAGAAGGAAAAGTATGATAGAGATTTGAAAAATCAAGCAACAGATATCCTGAAAATGAGGAGAAATCTGATGGAAAAACATCAAATCAATTTTAAAGAGTTACAAGAAGTACAAAAGCTTGTTTTGGATGTTAAACTTATTGAGGTAATTAATAAAATCAACGTATGAGATTTTTTAGGAAGTTTAATATATGAGCTATGTGACATAGCCTATGTCACATAGCTTATGTGCGAAAATTCTTTAAAGAGAATGATTGAATGGCGTGAAATATACGATAAATTTGAGGTTTTTTGTCACCAAACACCACCTCTTTTTCCTTAGTTCACTTTTCTGATGTTTTCATCTGTCAAACGTTGTTGAAAATGAGCACAACAATTTTTTGGATTTGTCTAAATACATGAACCATTCGAGAACGCTACATAATACTTGCAAACGGATTTTTGCATCTATCAGAATGAACTTTAGTTATGTTAGGTAGCTTTTTTTTTAATACAACCCACCCTTGTCATCACATAAAAATTCAACTTTTCGGCCCAAAAAAATTTGGGCCCACCGAGATTCGAACCCACCGAAAAAACGGTTTTATATCTGAGTGACGGATATTTCAATCAACCTTAATAAAATTTCTTTATCGCGCTTTTTTATATTGGCTGTTTGAAAATGCAAAAAACGTTCTCGATATGACCAAGGCATTTTTGCCCGTAATCGTCATGAGAAGTGGTCCGTTAAAAAAAACTACCTTTTACCAGAGATCCCCTGTAGTAGGAAAAATGTCCATAATATAGGGTTCCGAGGGTTGTATATTGCCTGTTCTCGAATCATTTTTTATTAATTTATATCCCGCATACTTTTCCCAAAAAAAATTGTTGAAAATGTAAATATTTTAAGACTTGAGTGTTAAATATATTCGTAGTGGAAAAGAAGTCAAGCGCTACTATTTAACGGCGGCTATGTAGATGATGGCTCCCTGAAAAACATTCAAGAATGGTGCGAAAAACTCGCAGAATTAGCCTGGAACAATCGTCAACAAATCAAGCGATGTGAGCTTCAACGAACCCAATTGGTAATTTAATCGGTTAAATTTACTTTAATTATTTTAATATTAATTAATAACTAATTAATAATAATTTTTTCAGCCAATAAGTGGAAGCAATATGCACGATGATAATTTACCAAGATTAAATCAGCAAATAACTTCAATATTGTCAACATTAATCACTTCAACATTCGTTATTGAGCGACAGCCTCCTCAAGTTTTAAAGGTAAAATTTAGTATTTTGAATCGAAGCCCTTGAAGACTTCTTGGCCTAAATGTATTTATACTTAAGTTCTCTTAACTTAACTTCTCAGTTGTTTTTATATTCCTTCGAATTTGAATCAAATAAAAAATGTCTTGGTTCAATTTTTGAATTATGAAGCCCGTTTTTTTTCAGAGGCGAATAAATGAAAGAAAAAAAATGTTGAAATTTTATTTTTATCTTCAAATAAAAAACGTGTCCATTCTTGCAACGTTTAAATATTTTTTAATTTCTTAACAAACTAATTAATCTGTGACAATATAAAAAACCGCACTTTTCACGGTACATACATTTCCAACTAAACTCGACTACAGGTTTTTTTTTTAAGAAGATAATTATTAAACTTAAAGACATTGTCGGGTGTTAATGCGCTAAAAGTCTGTTTTAATGTTGCTTATAAATAAAAAATTTCCTTGCTATGAATAGTTTTTTTCCCAATGAAAAAATGGTTAAAAATGGGCAAAGTAGAGAAAAACAACTTTTTTGAGATAAAAATTGAACCCTTCATTGCCGTTTGGGAATATTAAAAAATGTTCTTAACTATCTAAAGAAATGGCGCCTAAATAACACCCACAATTTTATTGGAATTTTGACCGCAGCATAAAATTTTTTAAAAATATTTAGTGCCAAACTGCACTTATCGAGGTTAAAATTTTCCATCGATAGTTAGAAATGAAAAATCGCGCGACCAACTCATTAGTTGACATACGGATATTAATAGATTACGCAAAACATTTAATATGTGATTCTGCCATGATTTTTTTGAATGGAGAGTTCAAAAAAACCACCTAATAAAAAATTTTGACTTGATTTGCGGAACATTTTTCATCATTTTTCTAAAAAAGTCGACAAAACATGTCAAATAAACATATTATGATTTTTCAAACAGCAGTCAGAAAAAATTTTGGACAAAAAATGCTTTATTTTTTGAATTCGTAAATTTTTCAAAAAAAAAACAAAGCATTATGAATTTTAGACGATTCAAAAATTAAAGTCGGACTCAAATCTCCTAAAATAGACAAAAATTATCTTTATAAGTAGATTGCACATTTATTCTGGTTCAGCTAACGATAATAAGCAGAAAAAAGTAAGGCCAAACTAATCTAAATTTCGTAAGTTAAATTGAACTCCAGTCCCTGCCGAGTCCGATGCCACCCCCTTAAACCACCTTAGATTCCCTGGAATAAACTTCAAAATCAATAATTTTGATTTTGTTCTGTGGGAAAAATACTTTTAAAGAATCCTTGCTGATAAATCATTGTCAATCCATCCGAATCCAGAACCAGATGTCACAATGTTTTGAGTGAAAAAGTTTAAAAGTATTATTTAAACAAAAGAAAAAAAAGTAAAAATAAGCCATTTCTAAGGATTCGGATAAAATCTGATTTTTTCGAAAACTATTCGAATAAAAACAATTTTTTATGAAACCCGTTAATTAACAGAATGACTGACAAGATCATATACGGTCCCTAAAAGTAAACAGAAATCGTATTAAAAGATGACTCATGAGCGTTGATGTGATTCAAAGCGTTTTACCGATTTAGTATCAGGGCAAATCATAATGTTATTTTTATTTTCGTTAGACATTTAGGGGAGTGTACAACCTCCAATTGAAGAAAACTGTATAAATATGCCAGAAATTAACCATCATTTTTCATTCTAGTATAAATTGAATATCAAAATCGTTTGAAAATGACGCTTGTATTGCCAGCCTCTAATTTTCTTTTTAATTAAAGATTTTATTTGACCTTGCGAGTCATTCTATAATTAACGGGCTTCATAATTCAAAAATTGAACCAAGACATTTTTTTATTGATTCAAATTCGAAGGAATATAAAACAACTGAGAAGTTAAGTTAAGGGGGTAGGCGCGATGTGGCAGACTGGCGTCCAATTTAACTTACGAAAAATCAGTAGTTGGTTTAATTTTTTCTGCTATTATCGTTAGCTGAACCACAATAAATGTTGTATCAGCTCAATTAAAAATCATATTTTTATTCTATTTAAGGAACGATTTGAGTTCATAAACTTTTATTTATAATTCGTAAAATTTTTGAAAAAAATTCACGCCATATGAAATTTTAAGCATTTTTCGCCCAAATTTTTTTTCTGATTAATTTTATGAATTTGTGAATAAAAAACGAAAATAATAGCCACGTTACCTTTTTTCATGCATGTCTACATATTTTTCTGACTGCTGTTTGAAAATCATGGAAATGTTTTTTTTTGTGTCCATTTTGTTTGGTCGACCTCTTTAGAAATATTATCAAAATTTTCCGCAAATCAAAGTCCAAAAATTTTAATTAGTAGTTTTTGAATCTCTGTAAAAAATCAGGCCGAATCACTTGTGAAATTTTCTGGTATCTATTTGGTTTCCGTATTTCCACTCGATGCAAGGGTCATAGTGAATAATCGTTTCTGAACTTCCTGATGAAATTTACAAACACTTATTGCAAGGAAACGGTTTGTGCCCATTTGGCACCATTAATTGAAATTTTATTTTCCTCTAAACAAATCTCATTAACAATTTTCGGGTGTTATAGGCTACTTTTATTTTGAAAGTCCAAAGGACATTTTTCAATATTTAATCGCAATTGAAGGTCAATTTTGGTTTCCAAAAAACTGTTTTGATCCATTTTTCATGGTTTAAAAAACAACTTCCATATTGAAAAAAGTATTCTATCATGTGGAATAATTATTCTCCCACTAATTAGTGATTACACCCGACAATGTCTGAAGTTTTAATAAATATTGCTTCAAAAAAAAATTTCTCAATCGGGTCCAACGTTGGAAAATGTAGTCATAATGAAAAGTGGTTTTTGATGTTTTTACAGATACTTAAGTATCGTTAAAAAGTTTAAAAAATATAACGTTTGCCAAGTATGGACACTTTCCTTTAGAATAAAATATATAAAATTTTTCCACATTTTTTTTTCTTTCGGAGTAGAGAAATG
>SCLH01001333.1:76837-92771 GCA_004367855.1 Oikopleura vanhoeffeni
GATCCCTACGGGAACCTACACGGATTCTGAACACTAATAAACGTTGTCAAATTATAATAACGCGGAGATTATTTTTAAATACAGCACAATTTTTTTCGATTTTTTGAAAGCTTTCAAAGCCTCCAGACCACCCTTGTGGTGAACTTTTAAAGAAAATTTTTTCTTCTCAAAAATTGGTTTTCGCCTACGATGAAACACATTTGAGCACAAATGAAAGAAATCTGAGACTATCTGATTCAAAAAAGGTCTTATCGGTGATTCAAATCCACCAATGTAAGTTTAACTCAAAATTGAAATAATACATATGTGTACATGTTTCAAAACCTTTAAATTCCTTCTTGACCACCAAGATAACTTTAGTAGTCGAAATAATAACAAAAGTGATTTCGTAAAGTATTTTTCCAAAATAAAATATTTTTTCTTTCTTTTTTAAAATCGCCTTGGATGATTTCAAACTTCGAAAAAAGTACTATTCTAGTTTAACATAGAGCTTTGAAATAATACCACTAATGACATAAATTGTCTGTTGGTGTATACGTTGAAAATTCATTTGAGTCATTTCTAATAATAACAAAAAAGATTTAGTATTTTTTCATATAATCTTTTTTTCTCTAATTTTTTAAATCGAGCTCGCTGATTTAAACTCCGAAAAAAAGTAACTTTCTAGTTAGAAATAGAGCTTTGAAAATACCCACCAATGAAATTTCAAATGTGTCTAAAAGTTATATTTACAGTTTGGAAAACATTTTTAAGTTACTTTCCTAAAATTGGGGTCGATAGTAAATGTATATATAATATCTGTATAAAGGGATAAAATTTGAGATTTTGAACTTTAACCGGCAAGAACAAGAGTTCTATATCATAAAAATTCCAAATTTTTTTGCCGAATCACCTTATTTAGAATTGAATTCTCTCAAACAAACTAAATTATTCTTGCATAAGAAATAAATATTTTGCAAACATTTCAAAATGTAACCCAAAACCGTTTTTTTCTATGATGTCATTGCATTTTTGAATTATCATTTGGCGCAAAAATAAATTGTATATCTACTTATGGTTGTTGAATTTCTAACCTGTTTAGCTTTGAATTTTAGTCAAATTTTGATTTATATATAGTCTAGAACTTTTTTGTTGATTATTTTAAGTTCAAAAATTTCATTTATCATTACGTTATTCCATTTTAACTATCGCCCCCTAAAATGTGGCCTAAATGAACGCAAAATATTCCGTCGGGTACCCTCCCTTAAGAGCTCGGCTTAGATATTATCCTATTAATGTCTCTTTTGGTTCAAAATCGTTTGAAATGAAGTTTTTTTAATTATCGAACAAAAAGCAGCACTTTTGGTAATTTCGCATCATTTAACAATTAAATATGGGTGTAGCTCGGAGTGACACGCAAATTTTGGTCACTATGACAAATTCAACCATAAATGAATTATATTGAATTGGAAGCTTGGTCGATTGGTTGAATTATTTGAAAAATTTGGTCACTCCGAGCACACCCAAAATATGTACAGAACTATCCGTAGACAGAAAATAAAAAAGAACAAAATTTTTATAAAATTTGTCCTCCATAATCGACGAGTCAAAATTTCATGAAATTGGGGCCCCAATGATAAACTTACATACCACTAATATAATGAAGAGTCAACATTATTAAGAAAGGTATGAAACTATTTTTCGACTGAAACCCCGCAAATTATAATTCACGTAATTAGAAAAATCACATTTAATCTCAAGTTATGACGATGCAGTAATGCAGATAGAAGGGCCCTCGGCTGACAGATCGCGCCCGTTTTGAAAGAAGCAACAAGCGCGGGATACATGCAACCCAATCAGAAACTTTAATTTCAAGAATCAGTCAATGAAATCCGGCTTAAATTATAGGGCGAGGCAACTTATCATTCTATCGCATTATTGGCATGCATTAAAATAGTCAAATATCTGTTGGCCGAGGGGCTCTAACATTCATTCAATTTAAAATGGATCGATACACAATCTTCAAGACAGGGTCATCCTGACCATCTGAGAAATTTACTGGATTTCATTCAGTTAGTTATAGATCAAGATTACAGAATATTCCTACTTTCGAGATTAAAAGTTTAAAATACTTTTTAGAAACCAAATTGGTTACACGCTTTGACTGCATTATCTCTGTGTGTGATAAGCTCCTTTCTCTTGTAATGATAAGATAAATGGTTAAAAACGTGTTTTTTGAACAATACGATAGGTTTAGTTTATTATTATCCGTGAATGTAAGGACCAGCAATAACGTGATTATTTTTTAAGAGCAATCTTGGAGGTTCCAATTAACATCTTAATTTCTTAATTGATACATCACGTATTTTATGCCTGGGTCAGGGTATCGGCAAACTGGCAATATTTGGTGAAGCCGAACTGGTCACTTTTCTTTCCCCCTATTTAAGTTATAAAACAAATAAAAGCACCTACCCAATTTGTGTCCCAGATATGGCCCAGGCTTTTTGCCGACACCAACTGCTATACAATTCAATCGAAAGGGTCCACTTCAAGCGTGGAAGAAGACGCCTCTCTGATTGGCTTTAAGAAATTGGCGCCCTTCAACATGATAGGAATAGATGACGAATCTTTTGCGGTAAACGGTCGGTGCCCTCTGAGTGGATTGTACGACACATATTTTAATGGACTTAAAATTTCAATTACAGTAGACCAAAATAATGGAAACGATTTCTGGTTCGAAGTTAGATTCTTGAAAATCACCTTATTTTTTTACCAGTTCAATTTAAATTTAAATTTTTTTATAATAAATTTCATCGTAAAAAAAATATCATGAAATAGTTAAAAAATTGATGATATGTACGAAAGCATAATCTTATTTCGCAAAACGTACGGTAAGCGGTAATAAAGTTTTTTGGAATAACAATTCTCGGCGATATGGGAACAAAGAAATAATTTATTGTTTAACATTTTTGTTCTTGTTTCTTAGTTTTAACCCATTTGTTCAAATATGGAAAGCGCGTCGGCGTTCGAAATGACGTCAATTTGTTCGAAAATTTTATAAGGTGCTTTACAATAGGTTAAACCGAAGTGAATCTCCAAAAATGCTAAGAATTAATTAGGCGGATCATCAAATATTGTTTAAAAAGAGTTAATTTAGGAAATTCCAATCTCAAAAAAATGACGTCATTCGTGACGCTCAAAAGTACAGTCCTAATTTGTAATAAATATAATAAAAAACAATTCGGCCAATATTCGCACATTCGGCGTCTCGGCACTGAAATTGATTTAAGCTAAAAATCGTAAAAAATTGGCGTAGGTTCGCAGATCGCCCCTGTAAAATGGTCTATAGATTATTCAACAATTCAAGTTAACGATTATGAGCTCGCCAAATGAGCGGATTTGTAAAAAACTGAACAAAGCCCAATGTCAGAATCTTATTTTTTCTCCACAATTAACTCACTGCTGCATATATACCGAGTGATATGTTGATTATGACGCGAAAACCTTTCGCCAACAGCTTCCCTTAGATCTAATCAGGTCTATTTGGTGACACCCACTATTTTTAAGAGTTCGATATTCCACATAAGCTAGATGTAAGCTTTTGTGAGTGATAACTGGGGTACACAGGCCTTCAAATCGAGGCCATTTACTCCCAGTTTAAGCTCGTGAGTCCCTCTTGAGGTTGAATATGGTACTCGATATGCAACAGTAGTAACGTGAACTGGGTTACCTGATTTGCTCCAATTGAAGTGGCCAATCTTTTATACTACCTTGGTGTTTAGAGCTGCCCTTATCTTTCACAGTTTTAACGCCCTGGCCTTAGCCTTCGATTAACTGCTCTAAGAGAAAATCATTCAGTTATGAGGATCCGACCTTCTCACTCAATTGTTGGGTTACGATAGAAAAATGTTTGTAGAAGTTCCGGGAGTCGAACCAGGTAAACAGGATGATCATCGAGTCGCCTATACTACTACGCAACTGCCTCTATAACTGAATAAGAAATAATGGTTTGATTATGAATCGAAAAACCTTTTCACCCACCTACAATCCCCAAAATTTAAATCAATCAGATGTGAAGTTTAGGGGGCCTGAAACGATTCCGAGAATGTTAACACGCGTGTAAGTGTAGTCATAACGACGACTGTTCCGTAAAGCCCGGACACATAATAATTTGATAATTGCAAAGACAATAATTCACTCAAAAACATAACACTTGTCAATTTCCTTGACGTCTATCGGTAGAGAAGTAATACACGTTGAAAAAAAAAGTCAAGTTTTTGTTTCGCGATTTTATTGAGATTAAGCGAGTCCGATTGTCCCAACGTTTTTTTAAACACAGATAAAATCAAGCGAGGTGTTAATGGCCTATTAATAGGAATTCGGAACGATATTCCACCGACCGTACAGAAGGTGCTTTAGTAAAACTTAAAGGTTATGAAAATAAAATATAGACTAAAAATGGCCGAAATGCTCCCTAAAGTTTCAGTTAAAAAAAAGCGGAAATCCGTCCCGCGAATTCTGAAAAAATGCTCGGACGGCTGATGATCATTCCGGTGTAAGTTGTCACTTGGTGTATTTCTTGGCTATGTAAATACTTCGATTGTGTTGTCAAAACCCACTCCGTAGTTTTCGGTGTCGAATAAACTATTAGAATCTTACTCGACTGGTTTACTTCTGTTCCATGAATATTTAATTAAGCACCAGCATTCGGCTCCACCGAAGTCCGTTTCTGAAACACCAGACCAATTAAAATAGGAGATTTAAGGGCTGTCCGCGCGCAAATTCCAGCATCTCGCGATGTAATCATTTTAATTGAAAGACAAAAACAAAAAATCATTTTGTTCAGAATTTTTCAGAGAACATGAGAAATTACAAATTTCGAAAATTCATAAAAATTCGAAAAAATGCCGCTGCTCTGGCATATTTTCATAAACAAATTAAAATCAAATATATACCGATTTTGTTTTCTTCGAGCCACTCTTTGCGAAATTGAATTACTTCCGGTTGTGTACAATGAGCAGGCAGTTAAAACCCAATGTGGTCCGATATAAGTAGAAGCACCACAAAAAATGACTTTTTTTTCCTCAATTGCAAAGAAACAATATAAGGCTGAGAATGGTTGGTAATTGCTATTTCGCCACCGATTATTTTTTGTGAACTCGTGGCATGCGGCACTAGAAAGCAGCTTTATTTTGAGGGTGATAAATTAGAAACACAATCGTTTTCTGATATTTATATAAATCATCATGATTCATTACAATCGGCTTAAGCGGTTTTATAACCAAAATAAATATTATTTCGGAGAAAATCGGCATGATATGAGTCAGATTTTCGGGATTCAATATAGATATCGAAGAAGATCCATACAATAACGTTATAACCCTTTAATCACTTTTGTTAGAATGCGTAGCCACACAACGTTTAAAAATCACACGTTGAAAAAGAGTAGTGGCTTATCGCAATTCTAAACCAAAAAGTGATACAAGGGATATAAATGCTAAGTTTTCTCTATGAAAAAGTTCACATTAGAAACACCATGCAAAAACCATTTTCTTCAACAAGTCTTGTTGATTTTGTGACTTTTTCTAGCTTCGGTGGCGTCGAACGGAATTCAGGTCATTCAGAACCAGAAAGAAGAAAATGTTAATTGTAATTACATATTATATATGTCAGAAAATCTAAAAAAAACGCCATTATAAATACAAACTCTTACCAATTTTGTAATATTTTTATTCGAATGGCGATTTTTTTTAATTGTTGACCTAAATATTATTAATAATCGAAAAATTGGCAGGTAATTGAAAATTACTAATTAATGTATATTTGGTAGTCAAAAACTTTAATTTAAAATATAAATTGAAGTGGAAATGTAACAGTTGTAAAAGCATCGGTCTGGCTACCACATCTTAGAAAGTGAACCACTAGGAACCCCCCGTTGCGCGTTTCGCATTTGACCCTATTTCCAACGACCCTTATTGGTGATAAGATTTTTTTTTTCGCAAAAATTTCCATGTTTTTGAACCATTGATTCGCAAGGGTCAGTAGTGTCAGATTCTCAATTTGGGTCCAATTTGTGATCAAAGAACGATATGGATCTTCAACCGTCCGCCCGAAATGATCGTCGGGAAGCTTGAGATTCAAAATATTGCTAGAATATCCTTTTATTATAGCAAGGGTCTTGATAATGGAACCGCTAAATTTTTATCGGTGTGTAAATAATCAAGCAATCACTTAGACAACATCAAGTGCGGAATTCGGAACACGCGCTATAGATTAGTAAGCATTTTTGAGATGGAGTTCCGTTGGAAGGAAATGGATATGGCGGAAAGACCCAGTCGACTGAAACTTAAAGCAAAAGAGAAGTTCACCTCAGCCAACATCATTTCCACGCATTTAAGCATTATTTAAGCATTTTATTGAAATCCGGCCTTGCCGACGCGCACATTGGTGTGTGGAAATCCATGAATAATGGCTATTTTAGAAATTTCCTAGATTAGCGAATTATTATTTTCATGATCTTTTCATAATATTCGGTTGTAGAACTAAAATTAAAAGCCGATTTGGATAACCGCATTTTTTTTTAGTAAAGTATGGCAATATTTAAAAAAAGTCTATAAATGGCAAAATGATGTTGACACATTCATCGCGGTTGTGACCCGATATTTTAAGGGGGTAGTCAACCACCTTGCAAAAACTGATATCTGACATTTCTGAAATGTATTTTCTTGGCAGAAAAACAGATGTTCAATTTGGATACAGACTACATCGATAACCTCTAGCCTTCTAGGGCCTCGATTCTCAAAATTTTGTTTTTGACGGCCAATTTCTTTCGATCAATTTAATTAAATTTTTGCTTCGGTTTTTTTCGCGTTTTTTATCTTACATAGTCAAATTGAAAAAAATTAATAGAATATAGTTTGTGCTGCTGCTCCGGAGCTAACATTAAAAATTAAAAAAAAGATGATGAAACATTATAGGAAGGAGATAGCTCTTGTAGTGGGTTTGGGGGCCTTATTGAAGGTTCCTGTGGTGGGCCGTAGGTTGAATTGTACCATATTTAATTTAGTGCTCGAATTTACCTTAGAAGACTTATACTTCAAGTTTAGGAAGTTTTGTGCAGTAGACTCTATACGAGATCAGGCTAAAAACGCACGACTTTAGCGCGAAATGACAAAAAAGTGTTAGAGTGGTGCGACGAGTGCCTAAATGACAGATTGTAAAAAGGGCGCACTTCTGGGTCCTCAAGGAGTCGGGCCTGAATCTGTTTATTGAAACTTTTAAGTCCACCAAATAAGGCATTTTTAGGTCAATTTTTTTAAGATTTATTAACAAGTTTCTTGACAAACAAGAGTGTACCCATTTTTTTGACAAAAAATTTGATGGGCAAAATTCAAAATGTAAGCAAGTAAGTTCATATATAAATTCGATAAAATTTTCTATATTGTATAAAATGAACAAGAAATTTATAATTCCGATTTAAAGTTCAGATTGTATTTTGTGACTCAAAGAGGGTCATTTTCCACATTGGGAAATTATCACGGACATCTGGTTCTTTTCAAATAAACAGATGATTAACCCGCTAGAAAGTGCTAATTATGACAACTTACTATTACCATATTCGCAGTACTGACCTAAAAAAGTTTGAGCGCGAATGACAAATATTGTTAAGGTGGTGGAGGGGCGCACAAGAGATCTGCAGAGAATGACAATTAAAGGGGCGCACTGGTTTTGAGAGCATTCATAAGAGTCCAGTACTTTTCATAATGCTTTAATACTAATAAACAGTTTATAAAATATTATTTTTGAATATAATTAGTAAAAAAATAATTGTTGCAAAACTTTGCGTATTTAAAAATAGAGATGTTGAATCAAACAATTGGAGATTAAAAATCAAAGGTAAGAAGAAGGTTTTATATAATTTGATGAAATAAAAACATATACTACTTCTTTACCTTTTTGATTAATTAATAACCAACGTTGTTTGATAAACATATATTTTTATAAAATACCCCAGGAAAGTCAAATTTTCAAAAATCTTTGAGTTCAGAATCAGCTCATTATTTGCGATAAATAAGAGCATTAATTTTATATTATCTAGGATATATTTATGAACTTGTATTATTAATATTATGAAAGTCTGGACTCTTATGTATTCTCTTATGAAATGCTTCCTCAAAAAGTGCGTCTTCCCTTTGAATTGTCATTCTGCAGATCTCTTTGTACGCACCCTAATCAATCCACCCCTACTATTTGTTCACATTCTCGCTCAGTCTTTTTTAGGTTTACGAAATATGAGGGTAATAGTAAGTTGGTCATAATTTAGCAGTCAATCATGCTGTTTATGAAGAACCAGATGTCTGGTGATTAATGTTCCAAATGTTGAAAATGACCATCTTTTTTGATCACAAAATACTACAGGGTGTAGGTTTTTCCCTCTTTTTTCTCAAACTGGCTCTACAGCTTGATTTCCAACCGTTTTGATTGGTTTGAAATCTGAGAAAACTCTTCTGACAACCAATCAAACCGGCGGAAAGTCAAGTGTAACCAGTTTGGAAAAGAAGGTAAGAAAACTTACATCCTGTAGGTCCTGCACTTAAATTATCGAATTAAATTTTTCTTGTTCATTTTACAATGTAAAGGGTTTCGGATCAAATTTAATATGAACTACTGCTGACATTTTGAATTTTGCCCCATCAATTGGGAGATTCAACCCTTATTTTTATAAAGTAACGCAAAAATTTGCAAAATGTATATTTAACTTTTGATAATCAAATTAAGTTCAAATTTAGAAAATTGTCCAAAATTAGTCAAAAAAGTAGGTATAAGTTTTTTTGTTAAGAAACTTGTTAATAAATTCTTAAAAAAAAAAATTTATCTAAAATGCCTTATTGGTGACTTAAAAGTTTGAATAAACAGATGTCAGGCCCAGAGCCTGAGACCAGAAGTCCCTTCACGATTGTCATTTCTAGGACACTCGTGCACGCACTCTAACACTTTTTTGTCATTCGCGCTAAAGTCGTGGCGTTTTGGGGCTAACCCGGTTTTTTGAAGTTTTTTCACGTGCGTTTTCCCTAGCTAGATATCCGATAGGCTGGTACGGAACAAACTTGCTCAACTTAAAGAATAAGTCTTCAAGGTCAATTCAGCACTTGATTCTGATAACAATTCAACTACGCCCACACAGGTACCTTTCATATTAGGGCCTCAGAACCAACTCATTGAGCTATCTCCTTCTAGCAATGTTTCATTTTTTCAAATTAATTTTTGTTAGGCTTCGGACAGCAGTACAAAGCCAATCCTTGACGAGCCCTTTTTTTCGAGAATTTTGCTTGTTAACAAAAAAAATGAGCGAAAAAACCGAAAAGAAAAATTTTAACGAAAATTGAACGAAACATAAAAATTGGCCGTCAAAAACAAAATTTCGAGAATCGGACGCTCTAATATATTGATTCGTACGCTTCTTCTCTGGAGCCTGACTATAAAAAAATTGAAAGAAATTGAGGTAGATTCTAGGAAAAGTACTTTCTAGTGTTTTTCCTGAGAGCCTTAGTCAAGGTTATAAGTATTTGAACTAAAATCTCACATCCATGGAATTATAACTGAAAGATCACTGATTGCTCGCCAATCAGAACGAGCTTAGAAGAAATAGAGTAGTATTTGTCTTAAAAAGCCTACTACTCACGTGAGTTTTTAGAATAGGGAAATTGAATTTTTCTGAGATTTTTATACCACAAAATACGTACGAAAAGGTCTGTTACTATCGTTTTCAAAAAAGGTTTGTAATAACATTATGCTCCAGAATTGGCAAAAACTTTTTCGAGCGTATTTCATGAGTCTCACTCCCAAGCGTTAACTCCTTCATGGATTTTCGAGTAAAATAATTTATTCTATGAGCTGATATTGGTAAAAAGCTGATGAGGTATGCGGAGAAGCTGTTAGTATCGAAACCTTTAATTTTGTTCTGATTTTTGTTTTCCGAAAACCTGTAATTTGAATTTCTGAAAAAATCCCATAAATTTTGATTAAAATATGCTTAAAAAAAATCAAAGGGGATATATTTTCTAAATCGAGAAAACAGTAACTTCGTGAGGAATTATTGAGATTAAAAATGCAACCACTTTTGTTTCAAAAATTGTCCATATTTTTTCAAGAAATAAAAACCATAGAAAATATAATGTGAAACATTTTTTGCTTGAGCCTCAATTCATGGGAGGGGTAACCTTTAAGTCCATTTATGATATTTTTCATATTATCGAGCTCGTAGTAGAGAGTTGAAAATGTTAATGGGATTATAAATTTTTACTATCATTTGAGGTCATAAATTTCCAAGAAAACATATATTAATTTGTTTTCATAAATGCTAATAATCCTTCGAGTAATTTAAATAAGTTTCGGATAAGCTTTCCAAACGATGTCATAACAATTTATTTGCTTAAGGGGTATAGTGCTGTCGGATCTAAATAAACGGCCTATAGAGGCGATTTAAAAATGCTCAAATTGATACAGAGGTGATAATTAAGTGTAACTAAAAACCACGCTCATCAAAGAAAATTTTTCAAGCAATTTTGGCTGTATTTTTCGTTTTTTTTCTAAGTATTTTTAAAAGATGAAAGTTTTTAAAAAAACGTTTGCTCGAATTTGACCACTAAACTTTAAAAATATCAACCTCGACGTAAGCCAACTTTCTCATCAGTGTTTCACTGGCTTTCCTTTGAGCCTAACTTTCGTAAAAATCGAGATATTTTCTCTTCGGAATTTTTTTGGATAAAATGACCAAAAAAATCATATTTCGATGTTTGAGCTGGAAATTGCAAAGAAAGCCTCATCGATGGTCAATTCAATTGTTTCTTAGGACATACTTGATAGGAAATTTGAGCCATCTTCTGCAAAAATATGTCGTGGAGGAGATAGATATTGAAGTCTGAACATTGTAAAAAATTGTTCCGGTTATTGGCGTATCTAGAATTGTTCGTCGCCGATCAACAAAAAGCTCGACAATAAAAGATTGGCATACTTTTCTGTTGCGTGATCTGTGAAATTTGAGCTTGCAATTTGATATAACCCGTCTGGGAGGAGATAGATTTTGAGGTTGTAAAATGACCTCCTTGTTTTTACGAATACTGTACGCTATCGGTGGTAATATGGTCAAATAATATTTTGTGATACAGTTTTTTTGAAATGATGAAGGATAGATCTAGCAAAAAATTTTAAGCAATTATCGGTTTTGCTCATAAAGAGCCTTAACGCTTTTTAGTTTTCCAGAATATATCATCGCTCGCACCATATGTCGAATTATCCAGAATATACCCCCCTTAACGTAGGTCCATCACTGTAATGGCCCTATGATTCCATTCACTTGAAAGTGCATTATTAAACTTATTATACCTTGATCGTCAAAAAACATTCCACATTCAGTCCACACTTAACCCTAGTTGCTCACTCACTCTCACGCACACAATTGGTGACAAGACAGAGAGCACTTGTCACACGTTACAGCAAAAAGTTGTAGAGCGAAACTTTGCTCACGAACTATATTAGGAGAGCGCGCGCTAGAAAATGGTGTAATTTTAGCGTGAAGTATAAAGAATGGCGAGATATCGGGAAGAAGCGTAAGATGAATCAATGTCTTGTCAATATTGTACTAGGTGTTAAATATATATGGAGAAATATGCTCATAGGAATAGCAGGATCCTATGGAAATCATTTGGTTAGCCAAAGAATATTTCACCAGGACTTACTGAGTTTTTACTGATATAAATTGGCCTCACGGATAACGCTTTCTCTGAGACAAAAATATAAACAGTGAAAACTTTTTGTGGATCCTTAAAAAAAAAGTACATAACACAATTATTGTAACGTGACAGATTTTTTTCACATATTCCTTAACTCCCGTAGTGTCTTTGGAGCGCCAATTCTCGTGGCTCGAAGGCCCTTTATCGCATTAGGAAAACTTAATCATAGATAGGACACACTGAGAATTTACACACAGGTCCGACTTCGACTCGCCTCATCTCTCGGAGAGCTGGGCGTTTGGTTGTTGCGTTTTTTTTTTCGAAAAAGAGTTTTGACTTGTATTACAGTAACTTATGTTTTTCAAAAAGTGGTAAATAGTAGTATGAAAAGGTTATTTTTTGCCAAATTTAGAGTAATAATAATCAATTTTGAAAAAAGCTCTTTACCCACATACTCAGGCGCTTGGCCATATCTTGGTCAAAGTTGACTTTAGCGATCTCTATTTTTAATCAGTTACACGGGCTTTTTTCCGAACACATTCCTTTCCGCAAAACAACAACTCATGTGTCCTTCTAAAGTTAGAAGTTCTAAACCAATATATTGAAACATTGATACTGTAATACTTTTCAACACCTGGTTAAACGATCGGACAACCAGTTGGCGGCGTCGAACTAATATTTGCTTTGTTATTTTTTTTGTCCGCTACTCATATATCTTATAAAGTCTATCTTATGATCTTTGTTTTTTTATTGAGAAGCCAAAAATATCAGTCGTATCGAGTGGTATGTATACGAAGTGAATAAGCTATAATTGAATAAGAATGCGCGCTCTGTGCTGATTGTTATTATAATAATTAATCACGATATGAAGAATCTGGAGAACTCGTAAGATCTGAATTCCTTATCCGTTTTTTCTTCAATCGAAGGTTATTATTCAAATATTTTCTATTAATACAGAGATGTATTTGTCTCAAAAGAAAAAATTATCGTGAAAAAACCGAAAAAATATAATTTTAATTTTTTTCTATCAAATAAAATTGTTGAAGCTATGAATAAATAGTTTATATTCCATTTGTTAACGTTAAACAGGTAGGTGTCGTGAATTTTTTGAGCCCCTGTAGAATTAATGGTTATGAATAACACTTAAATATCGGTTATGACTAAAGTTGACCTAAGGAATCTCATCGCGATTGGCATTATTTTTTATGCAGGAAACAATCTAGAACAAAATCTAGAAATTTTCGAAAATCGGAAATAATTTTTTTTGCTTTAACCGCGAAGAAAACCGGTATTGGCCACCATGATATGAACATTTTCTATTGGTGAATATGAAACCCACGAAAACGATGCATGACATTAAAAATTATCGAATGTCTAAATCGAATTCTAGAAATTTCAATTATTTTAAGCCAAAATGTTAACTAATTATCATTGACAGCTTGTATTGGTTAAAAATTTTGGATTAGCTGTAAGCCAACTTTTTTGATCGTGAAATCTCAGCTCAATTTGTGCTACTTTTGTTCTGATCAGACGAACTTTTTTCAACTTTTTCATTTCCGGTTCAACTTCATTCATTTTCTAGAAGTTCTAGAATTTATTCAAAATTCCTTCTCATCACTTTTTACCGCATTATATTATCTACCTTAGTCAAAAAAAGATGGCTTCATTCCTAAACATTCGTCTAAAGAAAGATAGAGTTGAAGTCGAAAACTGGCAAATTCGGCGTTCAAGTAAAATCCTAGAAAAAAAAGTCAAAAATCGAAAAAATTCTTCTCAAATCACTTTTTTGCTCTCCCATTTATTCGCTACTTTGTGTAGATATTTGAGACGCTTTGTATGTGGGGTCTAAAAGAAGATACGATTTTAAAAAAAACCGTTTAGTGCTCTAGAATAGACTCACGCACCTGGTTGGTTGGTGATTGTATACAAGATTAAACCTTTGAGATGTGTAATCGTTAACGAAGGCTAGATCTACAAACAACTCACTCCCTCAGAATTTTTACAATCTGCCCTAGATTTTGTTCTGAGGCAGTGGATTGAAAGTACCAAAAGGTACCAGATTACGACACCTACCCCCTTAACTTGGATAAAAATACGATTTTTTAAAATCAGGTGGCCAGATTTGGCCACCGCTGAGTACGTCACTGATCATAACTTCTGAGTATGTGGGTTAAAAGGTTCTTTAAAAGTTTGTAAGACTTTTTTTCCATGAGACCAAAGTCAAAAACGATCACGTGACCTTCAAATTGGGAAATAAGGTTTTGGTTCAAGGAAACAAATAGTGATCAAGCAGATGCAATACCCAAATTGGCGAGGGTTTTATATTTTAAATTTGAAAATGTCAAATTAACCCTAAATTCGTGTTATTTATGCACTTGTTTGTGAGAATCGCGAAAATGAGAGAATTTTAATTTTCTCTTCACATTTGATGACTTTTTATAAACTTTTAACAAGTTGTTTTATAAGACTGTAGAGAATTTTTGAAAAATATGATATCACTGAAAAAATATGTGTGATTGAATTCTTCGGTTATAGTGCTTGTTTAAGAAACGCAAAGCCACGGATGGCTCAAAGACACTACGATTCCAGAGATTGTCGGCCACTACGGGAGTTAACTTGGGTACGACCGCAGTTAAAGATGGCCCAGCCGCCCGTGGGGCGCTGTAGCGCCTCACTACTAAATGCCAATTCTCTATGGTTTGTCATTTAGGGACCTATTCAACTTAGCCCTTGATGAATTTTTTTTAATATAAGTAAACTGGCAAATAAGCCCTTAAAAGCATGCGTGATATTGAAAAAATCTTGGGAACATCGTCCTGTGGTCGCTTTGAAAGCGACGCTTTTTTAACCTACGAGATGAGCAGAAAGTTTGTTGCGGAATTTTTAGACCAATTCATTGGCTGACAGCGTCACTCTCGAATTACGCTCATTGGTCTGAAACTTCCGCAACAAACTTTCTTCTGATCTTGTAGGTTAAAAAAGCGAGACATTTTTTATTTTATTATTTATTGTTTTCATTTGTTAAAAAATATTTTGTTTTGTTAAAAAATATTTTTTTGATGTTAAAAAAAATTTTTTTCTTGTAAGAAAATATTTTTTTTGTTAGAAAATGCTTTTTTGGTTAATGAATTTTTTCTGTTATAAAACTTTCTTTGTTAAAAAATCTCCTTTTTTTGTTTAAAAATGTTTTTTGTTAAAAAATATTTTCCTGAAAAGTGACGTTCCCAAGATTACTATCGTATAAAGAAAAGTAATAACTTACAAATTTTCGATTTAATATAAAAATTATTTTGACCACCTAAAATTCATCTCGCAGTTTTAAACAATTTATGTTTTTACTCATTTATCACTCATAACATAGAAAATATCAATGAAAGCATATTTTTTAGTAACTTTATCAGTTAAAAGATTATAGATGCCAAGGAGCTGCATAATCTGACATGTGCAATTTCAGTTTTCGTTCTCATATGAAATAAACAATTTTTTGCAATAAATGTGAAATTATTAGTTTTGCACGTCTGAATTTTTTGACGCTAATACACTTAAATAAAAATGAAAAAATCCAGCGAATTGGGCCGTTTGTGGCAGCCTGAAACGAACTAGATTAACGATTATTTCTCATATGATTACTGTCAATGTGAACCTTGTCCTTGACCGAAATTGTTCAAATTAAAGGAGATGTGTCTCCAAAAAATGGCGAATGTACCGAAAGTTATCAAGTTCAGAGCTCTTTGGCGCTAAAACGGTACATAGAATAACTAACGTAATTTGGGTGCGATCAATATTTACAGTTTTCAGCACCAACATTTTTGGTTCTTCATACTAGTAGTAGTGCCCCTTATATATATAGTAGTGTCCCTTATATAAATTTTCGATTTTTGACCACCCAAAACAGCGCCACCGAGTGATGAAAACATAAATTTTCTTGCACCAAAATTTTCAGCGCAAAAAACCCGCTTAGTAAGTTTTCATGTTCAGAAATTATTTATTAATAATACCGAAATTAGTGACGATTCAAACACGTAACTTAGAAATTTTAAAGATGGAACTGAGCTGAGCTAAATTTCTGAGGTGACCTTGAAAATTATTTAACGAAGTCATTCTATGTTTAAGGGGTGGTCAACTCTACTAGAGCTCAAAATATCAAAATTATTGCAAATGTATTTAGAACAGTTTTATAAAAGTTCCTCAAAAATTTTAACTCCGGGCGCCTTTATAAAAAA
>SCLH01001333.1:92783-106575 GCA_004367855.1 Oikopleura vanhoeffeni
ATGAACGTTGTAGAAATCGATCTTTTTTATCCCGAGCCTACAGATTTAACGGCATGGTCTGGAGGCGAATAACTAGATAAGAATTATGCCAATCGCATATCGCTTGAACAAATGAATCTATTATTATTATTTTTTAGAATCGGTCATAATATGCGTAGGTTGAGATGTTTTGACTTGAAAATATCTCAAAAGAAGTCTAAAAGGCTAAAGCTACCGATATCTCTTTATCACACTTTTGTAAATATCCCGGCCCTACTACTTAAAAACACACTACGTTTGCTGATAAGAGCCGGGATATTTACAAAAGTGTGATAAAGGAATATAGTTGGCCTTTAGTCGAATTGAACATTTATTCTGCACATAAAATACAAATTGAAATTTCAAAATGTCAGATGTTTGACAAAGTTGACCAATGGGGGTGGCACCCCTTGACATAAATTGAAAAGATAATCTTGAAAAAAGTCCAACTTCCAGATTCGGTATTTCTGATTTTGAAAATCTACAAGGAGAGTACTTATCGAGTAAAATCATATTCAAAAACGAGAAAGTTGTGTATAAATTATACAGTATAATACACTTTATTTCATAATTTAAGAAAATTAAGTTTTAAATGACGTTAAACTTTATTCCTTGAATTGACCGTTAGAATATATTCACAATATTGTTGAGTCAACAATCAATATGTTTTTTGCATGCAACTCCAGTTAACTCTCAAGCTACTTTACTGATATTCCAATGAATCGATCTGATACCATTTTTATACGAATGTACAACATTTTTTTCAAGTTGTTCAACCTCGAATAGATGTACCTTTAGGCTTTATTTAAGACCAATTAATAATCCGTAACGGCACTGCCGCGGAATGCGGTATTTTCCAAAACGGGACACAACCTGGATCATTCTGAAAGATGGGTTGGAGAAATTCAAAAATTTTTTTGAAACTTGCGATGTTTTTCTCAGAATATTATGGAAATCGTATAAATAAAAATAATATCGTAGTAATTTTTTGTTCGTTGTTTATTGTTGGAGCGATACCATAAAAAAAAGTTTAAGAAGTCCGGTAGTCGAACCCGGGTAACGAGATCATGATCGAATCGCACTAACCCCTACGCCAACTGCTCATATAACTGACTAGAATATGATGATTATGACGCGAAACCTTTTGCGCCAACATTATCGGATTTCTGCATTAACGCGGCAATATTATTTGTGAATTTTATAATTTTTTAATAATGTTATGATTCGTAAACGCTGCTAAATTTTCTGAAAAATCTTTTTTTAAAGATCTTATTATTTTTAATATCGATGTTTTAACAAGCAAGAAACCGCATAAATACAAAGAGCGCAACCTTGTAAAATGAAACTTTGAAAATCTGAACTTCATTTTTTTTCGTGTTCATTAAAATTTTCCACCCTGACATAGCCTTTCGGTTCAAATTGGAATTTCGGCAAAATTAATGACATGTGAATGATATGATGGAACACTCAAGACAACTAGCATACAAAATAAATAAAATGCATGTGATATTTTTTTCTATTTGGAAGTTTATTTTTATAATTATTTTCCACCCAAAAAACATTTCGGATTTTTTCAAGATCATATTTTCCCCAAGTTTTGAAGCTTCACAAATGCCGTATGACCCTCTTTTCCAATGGAAACTTTCCATTCTCAAAATAAATAATTTTCATCGAAGATTTTTGAGTCAGTAGTACTGACTCAGTACACCCTAAGGATTATACAGTATACAATACGGTACTTTTGACGATTATCCAAGTGCGGTGACACTCATCGTGGTGAATTGACAAAAGTCCCAAAATTTTTTGTGTGAACAGTTCACAGTGAACTAAGTTATATCTGAAATTCGGGATGGCCCTAAGGAAATGACTCATTTCAAATGAGACTATAATTTCTGCTTGATTAACTAAAAAGGGGCCTTCTTCCCGGACTTAAGATATGGATTATAGACCCTCGTCGGACATATTTAAGACGATTTTATTGACTTATTTTAAAATTTAGGATTTTAATTGGATCCCGCGTCGTTTATTTGATTCAAATATCAAGGATTTGTCTGCTGAGGGTCTTTACTCCATATCCTTTTTCCAACCTAAGTGGATCTTGGAAATGAGAGCTATCTCTATACCGCGTGTTCGAATCCCACTATTGTTGTCTAAGTGAGTGTCTTGGGTATGATAAAAGGCAAGAGTGCTTGATATTGGGAGCGCCAAAGTTGATTGGTGCGTAATCACTAATACAATAACTGAGACAATATTAGTGGGATTCGAACACGGGCTATAGAGATAAACCTCATTTTCAAGATCCACTTTAAGTTGGGAAAAGGATATGAGTGTACAATTTAGGTCAACTCAATAGTATAAACTTTCTGGGCTTTCAATTTAACTTTTGAACAGCGGTTAATTAACCGAATTTTGGATCTAGTAATTTGCTCACGTTTTTATTTTACGTTAAATCCGTGCTCGGTACAATTACAAATCTCCTCCTTAATATTTTGGCTGGAAATGTAATGCTAAAGGGTTCTGTAACAGAACTTCTGTTGTCAAATATGGCATAAATTGGATTTTTGGAGGTGGTGAGGCCAGCGCCCGTTTCAACACCATGTGGCGCCAGCGAGGTTGCACTCATTCTGAACTATTACAAGATACCGAAAATAACTTTTCAACAAAACGAACGTACACTAATTGCAAAGAGATTTCCTTATCAAAATATCGATCAAAAAAATCGTTAAAAGTTTTTCTATAATACTGTTTTTACAAGAAAAAATTGAAAAAATGACGAATTCTGGAGAGAAAGTGCTTCGAAATTACGAGAAGAGAGAATGGGTAGTTCGACATATTCCAGTGCGAGTTAAGGGACGTTCTCCAAGACCTTATCGAATTCCAAGACTTTGGATTTCAATCATTATTGGAGTCTGCCTGTATCTTGCAGTGCATTTGAATGGAAATCAAAATTTACAAGTATGATTTTTTTTATTGTGAGAAAATTGATTTTTCATTGAATTTATACAATTAAATTATTACAGTTTTGAAAAATTTCGAGGTCACTAGAAATAATTAGGCTGGCCGAGGTCGTGCGAATTACTATTCACAAAAAATTTTATGTTTTACATTTTACGTGAAATTTTTGCGTTGATCACAATTTGTGATTCACGAATGTGACTTTCTTTCGAAAATTTTGAAGTTTCAATTGGATTCTGATTTGTTGAAACTAAAACCAACCAGAATCAAGATTTTTAGTCTGATTTTAGACTTAATTAGTGAAAACTCACTTTATGTTACCCAAAAATCATCAGTTATGGTAAATTTTTATCAAAATCATCCCCAAAAAATCAAATTGGATTTGACGCCTAAGAAATGAGAATTTAAAGTTCAAAGTTTTAATTTAGCACGAATATAATTTATTCTATTTGATTCTAACGAATTGAGTTTTCAAAACATCATTTATTTAAAAAGGAGATTAAATTTGAAGAGAAATCGACCCATTTTTTACAGCCCTTGACCCTCCAAAAACGTTCCCTGAAATTGACTTAAATCTCTTATGAGCCTTTTGAGTTCTACTTTTCGGTTGCACATCAGGAACTTTGAGATAAAATAACTTTTACCCGACGATTGCAGATGTCTTATATTTCCTGAATAAAAGTCCTATTTTTTGCGCCGAGTTTCCCGAATGAGTTGAAAATCAATTTCCAAAAATTAGTCAGTTGAAACCTAAAATCAAAAGAATTTTGGAAAAAAAGTAGTGATTTTCATGATTTTTACTATCCTCTGAGAAAGCAGAAGAAGAAGCTACTTTTGCTATTTTATGCTCAGAACGTTATTGATCCATTGTTGCGTATACTGTTAATGACGGTCCGTCATTCGAAGATCGACTGCGAAAATCTCATGGTGATATATATATATATTCAAATAAATTATTTTAATAGAATTTCTGAAAATTTAAAATTTTTTTGATGTTTCTGAGTTTTCGTCATTCGAAACTATTATATATTTATCGACTCTTCGCGAGCTCTAATTGTTAGAAAGTGGATCTATGTTGCTGAGGATGTCTCATAAATCATGAGTCATAATTCAAAAAATAATACCTTTTATCCGAACACTTCGACTTAATGGTATCGAAAAAAATTTTGGTCTATTTTTGAATTTTTCAAAATTTCTTGGGTCAAATAAATGAATCAAAATGATTATCAACATGAACCAATTTTCAAAATTTTGAACTCCTCGTAAAAAATGCATCGGAATTTAGGTTACACATGTCTGTTTTACCTTGTTTAAATTTTGACCAATCAAAATCTCGATGTTTTCTCTTCTTAATTTTGATGATTTTAGTATTAAAAAATTCAAATAGAAAAATGATAGCAACAAATAATAACCTGATTGCACTCAAAGTTTTTGGCTCTAGAAAAAGGTTAAACCTTTAAGGTTTTTTATTGATATGGGCAAGCAACAGTTATTGACACTTTAAGTTAAATCTTTAATTTTTACAAAAAACTTGTTCATACATTTATAATCAACTTCTAATTATAGTAAAATCCTCCTCGTTAAAATTCCTCTCCCGTTGAAATTCAATTACCTCTGATTTTCTGAAAATAAGCAAAATTTAACACGATTTTAAGTTCAGAAAAATTACATCTGCTCAACCTCCTTATCATCACGTAAAACTTTTGCATTTATTCTCGCTGGGTTTCCGTTGCTCACAGAATGAAAGTCGTGTTACTCCCAAATTAAATTAAATTCAGTTGGATTTAAAACCAGGCATTTTGGTTTTGTCTTTCAAAGCTGTTAATGCGAAAGTTCAAATTTTGAATCTTTTTTGGGTCATCATAAAATGCTATACTCAGAGAAATCGTTCCGCTAACAGTTATTAGTAAATAAAATATAGTCAAAGTTTTTTGCACTAGAATCTTTAGATTTTTTGCAGTTATTGTTTCATAATAATGCACCAAATCGATGGTTTATGTTTCAATACCACAAAACGCTCAAATGAAGTTTCTGTTTATTCTGAGCTGGCGTTTGCCAAAATTTAAGCCAATTTGATATTGATACTGAAACCTAGGAAGAGATAGATTTTTTGATGACCGATGTCTAAAAACGGTGGTTCATCCGATATTCTAGAAAAAAATTAGCAAGTAAATAAAACCTGAAAGGAGGAAGCTTTTCGTTTTGATCAGGAGGTCTCGTGAAGGTTACGTATGTCTATAATATAGACTCTATATCGAATACGATGCCCGAGTTCATATGAAAATGGTTTTTCTATTTTAGTGAAGAACAATTTCGGGACAAGAATTGCGTGATGTTATGTTATTTTTAATAACACTAAAATGTAGATCATGACCTACCGTGCTTTATTTGTATTTTATTGGCTCGCTTGTGTGCGTATGTGGTAAGTTAGTGAGAAATCACGCGATTTGTGTCCCGAAATGATTTTTCACCAGAGTAAACACCAAAAGAAGATTTCATATAAACTCGAGAATCGTGATTATGATAATAAATTGAAATCTAAAATAAATACATGTATTATGTTTTTGAATATTATATTTACAGCCTGAGTTTTTTTAAATTGTCACACTTTTTTTGTCCGGTGGGTAGACAGTAAAATTTTACTATCTTTTGGCATAGATTTTGTCTGTCTACCCACCGGACGAAAAAATGTGACAATTAAAAAAAAACTCAGACTCTTGACTTATTTTTCCGCACGCTAAAGACCAGGTCTACACATTGGCATATACAAATAGTATTATAAAAATTCTGTTTGGATAATTTTTCATCAAATTAGGACTATTTGGAAGTTTCAATTTAATAATATAATTGATACGTAATTTTAACCTTATCAGCTGATAAAGAAACCAATAAGACAGAGAACTAGTTTATATTAGTTTAACTATAAGGTTTATTTACTGATATCTTAGCCAAAAAAGCGTCACAAAATCAGTCTATTTTGTAATTTTTAATAATCTCTACTATCTCCTTTCAATAAACTCTGTTTCTGTGGCTTTCGATAAGCTCGGTGGGGTGTAATTTAAGAAGGATGTTCTTCAAAATTATTTTAAAATGCTACTAAATTGGCTAGATAGTCCGTTTGTTGCATGCCAATGTAGTACAATAATCATTAGTAATCGATATATTCGTCCGAAAGTGCAGAGCTTTAGTAAATTATGAAAGTTAAAACTTTTGGGAAAAAACGGCAAAAATTTATTTTTCAAGGTGATTTCCGGTTTCGTGGCTTTACTTTTAAAAGGTTGAAATCCTTGGGAATCTAACCGTAAACTTAAAGTTTTTAAACAATTGAGACTGACCGAAAAAACAACCACTTGGTTGCACAAGTTTTGAATCCTAAATATCGGCAAAAAAATTATTATAAAGCGCTCCAAAATAGATAGTTTGCAATCATTAAATTTGTGAACGGTCTAATCAACACGTTTTGTGTAGTAAAAATGTGTGGTTACTCTTTTCTATTGGTTTATGCATAAGTTACGTTTGTTATGTTATCTTGCGTAGGGGCGAGGAAGACGAGTATTTCGCGTGACTTATTGCGTCGCTCAGAAGATTTTTATCGCTAAAACCACTCAACTTCTAAATTAAAAAATTTACTTCTCTAATAAAACAAAATAAAACGAGGTGAACTAGATGAAAAAGGTTACAAATGAATAATTCACTGATAATTCAGAAAAAAACAATATTTTTTATCGAAACTTCTATTCAAAATTGTGCGTCATATATCAAGAAAATTCTCAACAATATACAAAACAAATGTTACAATATACAAGGTTTTTTTGGTAGATAGAATTGTTTTAATTTTTAATATATATAAACAGCATCTTTTCGATTTTTTTTTATGGATTTCTACCGTGAATACAGAAGATAAGCACTATTCAAATAATGCAAAATGCAAGGTGATGATTGGCCAAATTAAAATTCCTATTGGTACAGTATATAAGTATCAGCCAATCAGCTGACTGCATAAATAATGCAGCACAATCCTATCAAGTTTAAAAAAATTTAATCGGGCTTGCAGTCGGGTGGATATTTATATAATATCTATATAATATTTTGGTTGGATTTACCGTATACAAACTACTGTATGCAAGATTTTACTCACAGAGTTTCATCTTAAAGTCGTGTTTGAAAAAAGTTTCAAATAAATTTGGCAGAAAAAAATAAAATTAGAACAGGCGTTTTTTGTCGTGATAATCCATCACCTTGTCCTTCACCTTATCCTTCGTTCTCAAATTGAATCACATGCTGTGACCTGAATTAGATTAATATTCTAACAAAAAACTCTATTTACGAAAATGTGTTCTAAAAAATTGTGTTTCAAATCGACATAGTTTTACGAAACTTTCAAGTTGTTTCGGATATATTCTATAATATATGGTTGATAAGAAATATTTGAGATATATCCCGGAAATAATTAAGCAGCACGTCAGTTAATTTTATTCAGTAACAAATTGTGGGTTCCTTAACCGCGTTTGAGACGCTGATAACCATGGTTATGTTAATTTTTTGCGAAGATTGTTAATTTTAATTCCCATTATTGACAGTGGCAGAGATTGTTTTATTGATTTGGGGGAGGCTTTACGGCAAATAAGAATAAGTCATATCACAAGCACTTTTGAGCAAGTAGTTTATATTGCGATTTGTGACGCTGTCAAAATTACAGTAATGAATTATGAAAACATATTGATGATTGCGGCTCAAATTCAAGCATTAGAAAAATGGAAACTTGAAGATGAAATTAAAAAAATGCACCCTTTATTTAAACTTTTAAACATCATTAATTTATTAGAACCGACTTCCACTATATTATGTAAATTAATTTATGAAGAAAGACCGCTTAATTGTTTTCCAAACATCTATTCGTATTATTAAATTTTAAAATTTCTAGAAAATTTTAATTTTTAAGTCTTTGAAACTAGAAATTCAGCAAACCACAATTCGTATTTTGTGTAGAATTGTTCAAAGAATTGAAAAAACATAAAATTTCAAGAAAAAAACAATTTTTCTCTAGAAAAAAGGCATGCCCCCTTGAAATGCGCATAATCCCCTTTTCCCCCATGAAATGCCTACTTTTTTTGGATTTTTTTTTGCATTTCGAGGGGGTAGGGACTGTAAGACATTTCCGATAATTTTAATGTCATGCATCGTTTTCGGTGGGTCATATTCACCAATAAAAAATGTTCATATCATGGTGGAATACCGGTTTTATGCGGGTTAAAGGAAAATAATATTCGAATTTTGAAAATTCTAGATTTTGTTCTAGATTGTTTTGAAAAAAATAATTGCCACCATGAGATTCCTTGGGTCAACTTTAGTCATAACCGATATTAATGTATCATAAATTAATTCTATAAAGGGCTAAAAAAAACCGACACATACCCCCTTAAGGACGATCACACTCATAGATACGGTATTTTAACTGGGGGACTTTTCCTAAATTTAGAATGTATCTCCTTCAAGTCATTATATTCAACGTTTTTTGGAAATCTCAGATTAAAATATATCTTTTCCGAGGATAGATTTTCAACATTCTTCAAATTTTACTTAGTTTTTCGCGAAAAAAANAAAGTGTTGTCATGGTCAGTGTACACTAATAATACATTACACATGCCCCCGGCAGGGCCCGCCGGAGGCAGTTAACATTGAAAATAGCATGTCGAATACAAAATTTTAGATCGAGTATATTTTATGCAAAAATATTTTTATCTAAAATTCCCTATGTTTTGCTTAGAAAACCGGGTAATTTCAGAAGGTCTATTATCCAGTGAAACACAGTTTGACTTGGGAAAAAGGAACAAAAAAGTGTTTTAAGACATGTCAAACCATTTACTTGTGGGGTAAATGATGAGCAAAAACTTTTTTGGTCGATATCTCTTGAATTTCGCGAGTGAATCTATGCTTGGAACGGTTGGGTTTATTAAAGAAAACTGACGCTAGAATATTTGTGTTGTTCGAAGAAGAGACCGCCCCCACGTTTCAGAGGTCAAAAAGATAATAGTATCAGGATGTAAATGTGTGGGTGAAGAGGCACGGAATAAGATGCAAGTAGTTTTATGATCTTTCCAGATGAAGAATATTGTTCTTAGAGAAAAATGGATATCGGATGGAAATTCCGTAGAATCGGGCCGAAAGTTTAGCAACTAAAAAAGTACAGATTGCGGAAGGGTAGGTTTTGTTGATGATAGAAGAATCGACCACAACGGAAACGACTTGTTTAGTTTGAAAAGGCCATGTGTGCGATGAATAAGTTATTTGACTTTTGTGGTAATTCAAAATTTGAAGAAATATTGTAAGAAATGCAATTTTGGAATTGCGCAACAAGCAACAATTCTGTTCCATTTTTCAAAAAAAACATTCCTTCTTAATTTCCTTTTTTCTCTCTATCTGTGTCTATTTTCAAATTTAATTTGGTAACTTTCGGTTCCTATGAATCATTTACGATCTCATGCGCGTTATTTTTTAGGGCCCTGAATATAGCCAGCGCGTTTTTGCTCTCTTAGCGCCTCTTGTGGCAATCTTTTTAAGTTTTGTACGTTCAAATTTCGGGGTTATTCCGATACCTGATGTTACCCCGTAGCCTCATTTTGTTAAGCCTGCACATGCCCGCGTTTTTTCTCTAGCGGCTTTCGTGGGCAATTTAAGAGCTAAACTTAATTCGATCTCGGAGTCCTGGGGTAATTCACGCCCAATAGGCCCGGTATTTTTTGTTAGCCTACATATGGGCACCGCGTTCCCTCGATAGGGCGCTTGTCGAGGTCCAATTTAGAGCTGAACCTATTTCGGAATTCGGATTCTGAGGTCGAATTTACCCCATGCGCGGGCCATATTTTTTTGGCCTGCGTTTTGTACCCTTGCCTCATTCATTTCCAAGAGTTTTTCTCAGTAATAACTCGACAGATTTTCAAAATCTTGATAAGGTTTTTCGAGACGGTAAAATAGTAAATCGGCTATTAGTAAATCGGCTATATTTTACTAATATATTGACTTTTGTTTGAGTTTGTATTCATTTTTGGGGAGAGGTTAGCGGAATCGCTCCAGAAATACTATTTACGTATATGTTTCTTAAAAAATATTGAAAAAATAATCATTTTGTTAAAAATCAGTACAATACCTGAAAAGTTGCAAAAATTAATATTTATAATTAAGTTTATGGTCGAAAAAAGAATGCCTGAAAATATTTTTTTTGATGAGCTTATTAGAGATTTTATGATTTTTTATTGAACCCGGAAGCTCAATCTAGAAAATTCTAGAATTCCAGAAATGTCCAAAAACTTTCAAAATTTTTCTGAAAATAAAGCCGATTTACTAAATAGCCGATTTACTATCTTACCGTTTCGAGACCTATCATGAATTGGGTTCAATATATTTAGAGACCGGCAACTGGGGATTTTTCGATTTTCAAGTTGGTTTCCGCAATAAATAATATTTTCGATATTATGTAATCGACCCAACTAAGAATAATATGACCATTAAAAAAATTCTCAGACCACCACTAGGTGGCGAAATTTAGCTTTCAAATTTCCAAAGAAGGCAAAATTTTGGTGAAGTATGCCCCGAGTGTCCGCGAGTCTGTGCAGACTATTTTTAACCGACGCAGAATACATTTCTGCGCTGGAAAACTTATTTCTTTCGATCGATTATTCTTGCTAAAATTTTTCAAATTATTAATTCGATCATAATCAAATAAGATATCTTTTTATTAAAATTTCCCTCGTTAAAAATAAATGACTTTATTCAGAATTCAAAAGTATTATCCTGGTGGGATTATGGGCATGCTATTTCTACATTAGGAAAGCGAACAACTTATATTGATAACGAAACTTGGAATTCAACACATATCGCTTTGGTCGGCCAAATATTTGCTGGAACAGAAGAAGAATCGTATCAAAAATTGATCGATCTTGACGTCGATTACGTAATGGGTAAGCCCACTACTTTTTTTATGGACAAACAATTAGAATTTTCAAAATTTGACAACAATTAATAACCTTAATTTAATAACCTTTAAGGTAGATTTTTTTTCACTCCACTCACCCTACTCAATCATTTTTCTCGAATACCATACCAGCTATCAACAAACATTTATTGCAATGTGTAGCCAAGTAAATTTGTGGGACCCAAAATTTTTTGTTTTTTTCCTGGTCAACCGGTAATTTATGTTCCAAAACCGGTGAACATTTGTTTGAAGAAACCCAAACAATATTTATATGGGAAGTTGCATTTCGGGGTAGTTTTCAAGAGAAAATTTTTGGCATTAATAATTTTGACATGTGACTCCTCAAATAGTGTCTAATTACACTTTACCGGTTTTGGAACATCAATTATCGGTCGACCCAGAAATTTACTTGGCTACAGATAGCAAAAACCGTGTGTTGATATCTGGTATGGTCGTCGCGAAAAATGACTGAGTAGGGTGGCTGGAGTTAAAAAACGCTACCTAACAAAATTGTAATAAAAAACTGATAAAATTTTGAAGGAAAAATAACAAAAATTTTAAGTTGTTTTTGGTGGTATGATAACTTATGGAAAGGATGATATTAATAAGTTTTTATGGATGTTGAGAATTGCTAACACAATTCCTGGGCTGGATTCCAAAGAGAAAGATTATATGGTTCGTACCCTTAATTTTTAAAAAGAAGCTGGAAATGATTTAGTTGATAAACCTTCCATAATGTGAATTTTTTTTTTAAATATCTAAAATTTCGGAACGAAAATACAGCTCTCAGTGACATGCCTACAGGTCTGCAAATTTCTATGAGTTCTGGGGTTTTTTGCCCGGATGGCACTCAAACGAGAAGTCACGTCGCATACCAGCATGGCCGTTAAACACGTGCACTCTCCTCACTAGAACTTTTATCTGATTTAAATGATCGAAAATATTATCTACAACTGTTCCCTTGTTAATCAAAGAGGAACACTTATGATTCGGCATTTTGAATAATCAAATGTGAATATTTCTTAGAACGCGGGATTTCCAAAAATAATTTGCCTTTTCAATATTTGGAGCTTGCAAAATGCTTCCAAAAACGTTAACTTTTTGTTTGAACTCTGTTTCAACCATTTTTGCATTTGCTTGATTCGTATTAACCTTGTTGAGCCATATAAAAAAAAGTCTCCGCAAGCGCAAAAGAGCAATTTGTGCGTCTACCTTTGAATGTGTTCACACGAACAGCTAAAGGCAGTTGCGAATTTTAATTTGCTCTGCATAACGGAAGTTCGAACGGTCATATTTTTGCATTCGCGACATTTCATATTCTAGAATTTTACTTTCTGCGTTCTAGAAAAAAGTAGTGATAAAAGCCAAGGTGTCTAAGCCATATTACGGACCACGGTCCAACAGTTGTCCTCTCACATTTTTTATCTCTGCTCAGAAACAATGCCACAAGAATCTGGCTACGTCATTGTTTTTGTCCGCTTCTGATTTATATCTCATAAATCACCAAGTTATTTATAAATGAAGCTCAAATTTTGATTGAAAAATATGATTTCTTGATGAAAATGTTTTATTTCTCCTATATAAAGCAGATATGGTATTTTCTGCTATTATTTTTGAGTAAATCACTGCGCTCACATCCGAAAGCTACAACTGTGGACAATGTTTAGACTTGGTTAACATTCACTTATAATACCCTATTTTTTCATAGGGATACCCTTTGAAGTTGAAATTTACGATATTTACTTCTAAGCCAAACAATGTCCTGCCTCCTCAGATAAAATACCTTTTTTATCTCAACTGTTATGCATGACAAAACATTTCCTACACACTGGCTAATCTAACTTTGATTTGTATTGTCAGTTCGAAATATTTTTTACGGGAAGTGAACATAGGCTTAAAATCATAGATAAATCAATTCCACCGTAAGCAGGCAAAAAACATTCGAAAAAAAAAATTCACATTATTTACCTTGAAACCCGAATCCTCAACAATCTTATAAATGTAATTTGAAAACAAAGATTTCCTCGATGCCAGCTTTTTATGTCCCTTCTTTTTGATGAATTTAGGTCACTCGCTGGAGCACAATTGTGGCTCTGTGCTCACAAGGGTTAAACAAGAAAAATTAAGCGTGTCCTCTGTCGACGTGTTTTCGAGGTGACGCATCGAAGAAATAACTTTGGGGAGATGTTAAGTTTGCGAGTGATTTGCAATTTCCACCACCTGTTCGCACTTAACTTACCGTTACGTAATAAAAGTCTTCGGGCCACTCTTAACACTTCTTTAACGTTCACAACAAAATCCGATATACAATCAGGATTACACTGGGTGTATCCTTATCCGTACACCTCAGCTCGGCCAAAAATCGTTCGGATAAGGGTACAACGTACGGATAAGGGTACACGTCTACATAGGCGTTTAGGCTTATAAGCGTTTTCATCTCGACCAAAAATCGTACGGATAAGGGTACATCGTACAAATAAGGGTGCGTACGGATAAGGGTACAACCAGTGTAATTAGTTAAAAATAGCGAGCCTCATTTTTGCTTGTTTTAAGCCCATGTCCGGCATAAAAAATTCACAACAGACGCGAAATATTATTTTACGTCTTTGAGCGCAAAATTTTTTCTAAAAACCACTGCCGACATGTCTTAATTTTGAATATAAGGGCTGAAAAAGTCTAATTTTCGACAGAAATAGCTAAAGTTTCGTCAGTTTTTTGACAATGATCATGAGCTCGAATGCATTTCAAATTGTTTTTCTGTATTTCAAACAAAAAATCTTGACATCGAATGACCACTTATCTCCATAAAAAATTAAAAGGGGGCGGTAAAGAGCAAAATAATAAAAA
>SCLH01001333.1:110931-142435 GCA_004367855.1 Oikopleura vanhoeffeni
CCAAATCATAAAACCGGCATCTAGCAATCATTGTGTTTTTTGCTGAACTCCTATAGTTGCTAATACGTTTCCAACAATAGCTGGCCATCTTTGAGGCCTTAATCTTGATTTGGAATAGATTCGAGTTTTTGGGCAGCCTTCATTTCCGGTGCTACACCACGTGATCTTGGTCCGTGTATAAATTTGAGATGTGCAATTTGGTACAGAATTTTGAAAAAGTGAGTGAGCATTGCGAAATAAGATGAATATTTTGCTTTTTGTAAAAAAACAATTTTTGACCACCTTAAACAGCGCCACCAAATGGTTGGAGTCAAAAAAAATTTTGATCAAAATTTTAAGCGTAAAAAACTATTCTAGATCCGAAATTTTTAAATTCATAGGACCTTTTTATCAAGTGCTCATAATTCGATCGGGAGGCATTTTTAGTGATTTTGCTCTCTTGCGTCACTTGTGGATATTTTTTTTCATATTTTAGGGTCAGTTTCGTGATTTTTGGTGACGATTCGCTATGTAATTAAATTTTTGGTCGAATTAAGACATTTTCGACGTCCAAAATTTGATACCCTCGAAATTTGAACTTACACTTCCTGTGAGACCCTGAGGTCGAATTTTGAAATTTTGAGATAAATTGTTCTAGGGAAACCCACAAGGATTCTGAAAACACTAGCAACTTGTCAAATTATAATAACGCGGAGATTTTTCTTCAGTAGACCAGTTTTTCGATTTTTTTAGGGATTTTCGGATTATTTTAGTGATTTATCGATTTTGCTCTCTTGCGTCATTTGTGGACAGTTTTTACAACTTAAAGAGTCATTTTCGTGATCTCTGGTGACGATTAGCCATGTGGTGAAATTTTTGGTCAAATTGAGACATTTTCGACGTCCAAAATTTGATAACCTCGAAATTTGAACTTACACCTACTGTGAGACCCTGGGGTCGAATTTCGAAATTTTTAGAAAATGTTTCTAGGGAAACCCACAAGGATTCTGATAACACTAACAGCTTGTCGAATTATAATCACGCGCAGATTTTTCTTAGTGAGCATAGATTTTCGATTTTTCGAACTTTCAACGCCTTTTTCTTCTCAAAATTGGTTTTCGCCTACGGTGAACACACTGAGCACAAAATAAAAGAAATCTGAGACCATCGAATTCAAAAAGTTCTTATCGTATTCGATATCCACCAATGTGGAACAAAAAATGTTGACAGTTTTAAATATATTTTTTTCTATTAGTTGTACGAACTCGAAAATTAAAATAAAAACATAAAATTTTTAAGGAAACAAAATTCTTTAAATTGAAAAGTGACAAAATTTGACGAAAACATGAATTAATGTTATTTGGAGATAAAATTTTGGAATTGCTTGTTTTGCGCAAAAAATTTGCGGTTAAAAAATTGCGTTAAAGAACGAAACATTAAATATTGAGTGAACAGACTAAAAGTAATTTTATCACTGACCACTGTTTATTTTTAAAGACGTTAATTTTGATTGGTTTAAAATTCAAAACTAATCAGATTCAAGAAATTGACCATCGTTTTCACTATATTTGTATTTAGCTGACTGCGACAGGCTTAAGGGGGTACTTGCGTCGCTGGAATTTGACTTTTCTGGATGAGAAAGGTCAGCTTAACCGAGAAAACTATGGGACAATTTAAGATTGACCATTTGTAGATCTTATCTAATCTTGTCCAAACAATTAGTCAATGACTTTTTGTTCCGATACACTCTGAAGATACATTACCAGTACAAAGGTGTCCCGTCGACAATTTCAAAAATCTCTCTCTCCTAGGTTTATTAGAAAGCAGCTCAAATATAACATATTCCGTATGACTTATAAACTTAGGTCCTCAGAAGCGTTTTTTTTCAAAAAATCACTTCAGTTTTTCTAGAAATCGCAAGAAAACTTAGCCGATTTTTTGCGATTTTTAGTATTTTTTTCACCAAAAATCTATTCCTCCTAGGTTATATTTTGGAATCCACTCAAATCCAGCGAACACTAGCACGGAACTAATAGAAATCCTCTGGAAACGTTTTTTTCAAATTTCGACCCCAACTGACAATATAAATTTTTGAAAGGTCCACGTGAAAAAATTTCCGAAAAAAAATGTGACTTCGATGTTTTTCCAAATAGTATCAAAGAAAGCCACAAAAACACTGATCAGTTGCTTACGTCAAGGTGAAAGTTTTCAAGTTTTAGTCGTTAAATTAAAGCAAAACGTTATTTTTGAACTTCATTTGAAAAAAAATACTTAGAAAAAAATCGAAAAAACACGAAAATTTTCGAAAAAATTTTTTTTATAGTTGTCGGTAGTACACTTGGTTATCATCCCAAACTCAATTTGGACCATTTTCAAAGCCCCAATGCCTTCATAAAAACCAGCGACCAGTACCCCCTTAAGGGGTTAGTGTCTGTAAAAAGTTTTTCTGAAAGCAGAGATTACTTATAAATCGCGAAAAAAAATCATGTGGGATGTTCGCAAACTTTTTCATAAAGTCGTGTTTCGTGCTTAGCGCCATCTCTAGAATTTAACCTATTTTGAAAAAATCACTCTCTGCTGTCTAACCAGCGTTTTTTTCTCCCAAAAAAGACTGACGTTAGTTCTAATTATATATTGCAACTTAATTAACCGATACTTTATATTTTTCTGTTTGTCAGTAGAAAACAATCGTTAATTTGTCTTTATTTCTTCAGAAAAAACATTTTCCGGATACGATAAAGCTCTAAAATAATCACCAAATTGAAAATTAGATCATTTCACCCTATATTCATGTCCATTTTAGAATATCACCTGTCTTGTGGAATTAGGAGACGTCTTATTCCAAATGTTGAAAATTAAAAAAAATCGACAATTCCAAAATTTTAATTTCAAACTATTGTTCGAATTAATTTTGTAGTTTGGAATTTATTTTAATTAAAACAGAAAGAATTACAGAAGCCAAAGTAGCAAAAATATCAAAATGTAGTTCAAAAGAACGTCACTCATAAAATGAAGTTGATAAAGCAGAGAGTGTTCTGGTGCTCAGTTTTGTTCGAATCACTTTTCTTTGTAACCAGGCACATTGTCTGTGTATTGCACCTGATTTTCTATTTTTTTGAACTTTAGTGCCTTTTTTTGCCATCGTGTATTTTCTGACCAATACGTATTATTGAGAGCATGTCGGATTAACCGAGCACCAGTACGATCACTGATTTTCCAACTTTGCATTTCATCAAGGGAGTTAACTAATTCAATGAAGCCAGCTTTTAATTCATTGTCATTAATAATTGAAGCTGCAACTCTGGCTTCTGTTACGTGACTGCGTATATTGTGGCTCACAAAATTCTTCAATAATAAGTTTTTTATAAAGTTCAAAGCATCTTTTGTGTCCCGATTTTATTTCCCACGGCACAAAAATTATTTGAAATAACGAACAACTATCACTTTGAGGTTTTGAAGCCTCACGAAAAAATTTATTTACTATTTTTTTTAATATCGCTAAAAAAATTATCTCCATTATTATTATGCGTATATTTCATTTTTGATCACAAAAATGAAAATTCTACACGGGAGTAAAGATCCGAAATTGTATAAGGAATCGAACCTCAAAAAAATTATTTTATTCTGGTAAGCAGTTTTCTCAGAAAATGTACGTAAGTGGACAAAAATTCACATTTTTGAGGTTATCTACTGTATTTTAAGTTTTTCAAAAAAATAAACCGGAGCATCATTAGCTTAGTATTATAGGCTTTATTTTTATTTAAAATGAACTTGATCTGATATGTACTTAACCAGAAAAATGTACCTACAGTTTCAAGTTTGGCGCCCTCTGGTGGGAAAACCACTTAATGAAAAGTCGCGAAACCATCACTAATCCATTTTTTTTCATCGATTTAGTATAGTACTTTTTCTTTCAGAAAAAGTTTTTCACAGACACTACCCCCTTAACAGTATAGACTTTGCTGTAGAGTCTATACTTTCTCGAGAATCCTGCCTATGCGTCGAATTTTATCAGGCATCATAACTTTGAGACATTGTCCAATCACATCACACGATTGTCAAGAATCCTGTGATTTCATTGGTCACTGCCTCAAAGTTATGACGCCTGATAAAATTCGACGCATAGGCAAGATTTTCGATATGGAGTTTAGCAAACTGCTATGAGCAATACAGTATTGCCAATACTCTATGACTAGGGTGTGCAGCGGTCAGAATTCTAATTTTTAAATGGAAAAAATAATACAAAAACTGAAAAAAAATCGGGACCAAAAAGTAAAAAGAAAAAATATATTTTTTTCGGCATTTTGACCAGGGAAAGGGCCGGTTTAAATATTATATCGGCCTTTACAGAGCAGTGAGTACCTTTCAAGTGAGTACAAATCCTTGTCACAAGAAACTAAAAAAAGAGTTTCATTATGCTCAAACACAGAAATAGCTGAAAATGAGGGTTTTTGAATACTGACTTTCGACCACTAAAATTAGTGACACAATGGCCAAAATAAATGTTTGCTCGAATTCGTTTTTCGGTTGCGATGACCCCGATAGCAAAGAAATTTTTATCAGCAGTTTTAGTTTAGTCTTTAGGGTTCGCTGCGCCTTATCTATGACTACTAGTATAAATTAGACTGTATAAAATATGAAGTAATGATTCAAAACATGGGAAAATACATAACTAATCCACATGTACGGACATGCCTTTAGAAAGGTACTCAAAATTCCACAAAAATGTACCGACGGAAAATTTTCATTGTTAGCATTTCAATAAATTCTTTGTCATATTTTTTTGTAATTTTCACAAAAAATTAAAGTCGATGTTTTTATTTACTGTTTTGGGATGGAATGAATAACCTTCTCATTTTATGCTTACAACACTTACAGAGCACATACTGTTATGTCAACAATACAGACAAGACTTGGACTAGCACTATGCTAGAAATCACCAAGCTCAAAATTTAACGTTTGCATTTGAGTCACATAATGTGACTCACAATCAGACTTGTAAAAGGGATGGTTTTTGCGTGGGTTTTCTATCCCCCTTTTTCGTAGGTTTAAGCAAAAGATAGGGAAATAATGGGGATGGGGATAGGAAATCCGGTCGGGGATCATCCCTTTTACAACCCTGCTCACAATTATGTCAATTCAAACAATTTTAACGGGTGTGCTTAGAAATTCAAAACAGTGACGGACTCAGCGGTGGCCATAACGGGCCACCTGACTTCAAAAAATCATATTTATATCCCAGTATAGGTTAGCGAAAATATAAATTATTCATTTTAAAGCTCTAACAATTATTTGAAATAAAAAATTCGACATTATATGCTTTCGTTTTTTACTATCACTTTTTGTATCAGATAATATCGTAAAAAGATGAATTTGGCCTAAAACCTTTAATTGAAGAATTAATTTTATTTTTTCGGCACATGAAATGCATCCAAAATTCACTCTGGCTAAAGCGTTTAAATTTATATTTTATTTTTTCGAGTTGAAATTGCATTCGAATTTCTCCAGGTCCGCGATTTTGGATGTTGTCGACCCATAATCGCGGACCTGAAGAAATGCTTTATCTCAAGAACCACAGAAGATAGAGAAATAATAAATTAGCCAAAAGATAAAGAATTTTTAAAACCGCGGTGATTTTGAATCAAAATGTGATCAGAAAAAGTTAACTTAATAAACAGTGCTAGAAAGTTGGATTGGCTAGATATGACCAGCGCTGAGTCCACCCGTTAAGAAAAATTAATTTATAAAATATTTGCAAGAAAAGGGACAATTCGACAATTCTAGACGAATCTTTTGATCATTAGATCCTCGGCTACTGTATTTTTTGTAGCTAGTAAGAGTTTGAGACTGATACGATATAAAATTTCATGTCATAATTGAGACTAACAAAATGCTGACTAATTTTTAGTTTTTGGATGAAGTCGAATTTCGACCGATCAGAAAGTGGAGTTCTTTCAAATTTTATTCATTTTAAAGAAAAAACTATCGGTCATTTCTGAAAAATTTTCAGCTAAATGTAATTTGCGCGGGGAACCTTGGCTTTAATAAAATGTATTATTTTAAATGATGCACTATTTTTTGTTAAATGCGATTTTTGCGAAGGCGAAACTAAAAATCTAGAGATCCCAATATTTGATATAGGGTTAAACATTTTCGTTCGTTTTGTGCTGAATTAGGATATAAGTACGCCAAAGACCTTAATTACTTTTTTCGTGCATCAATATATCAAGCAATAAGTATTTTTTCAAATTAAACTTCATCTACAAAAACGCTTAATTTTCACTTTAGCTCACAACCCTCTAAAATCTCGAAAATTGAACCAAAAAATTATTTTTTTCTTTAAAAAGAGAAAAAATACTAGGGCTAAGAATGACCAAAAAAAAATTTATTTAAAATGGGCCAAAGATATATCGATACCCATTTTAACTTTTGAAATTTATTATTTAAAATCTAACAAGTTCAAGATCTGTCTTATGTCAGATAAGAATGACACATAACTTATGTGCCAAAGAAACTCAATAATAACAGCAATGAAATTGTTGAATTTTATTGTTCCCATCAGTTTTTAACATGTTCATGCTAAAAATAGGCGGAGATGTCAATCTGTTCACGAAACAAATTTCGGAAATTTAACCTGGAACCAGATTTTTAAAATCTATTTTTTTCTTATATTACATAAGTGTATATAAGTTTTTAAATAAATTACCCTAAACTTTAATTTTTTTGTTGGTAATTGCAAAAAAGCACCCAGTATTATTGGCCCAATAACTTCTTTTTTGACTTCTTATTTGTAGAGTTTTGTTTTTTACTAAAACTATATGCAGGCAAATTTTATTCACGGTTGCTTTCATTATGTTCTTAAAGGGGGTACCTCTCATGAAAAAAGACCATTTTGTGCTTTTTGAGGGCATATATCTTGAAGACTAAACATTGTATAAGTTGTACAGTATAACAGTTATACAGTATAACCTAATAATTAAATGAAATGTTATATTGAACAAAAATCTCACACACTGAATTGTAATTGAAGATCACTGATTGCTTGACCAATCAGGAACGAGTTTCAAAATAGAGTAGTATTTGGTCTTAAAAAGCCTACTCCTCCGTGAGTTTTGAAGGTAGGAAAATTATTTGTAGATTTTATCAATCACAAAAGACGTACGCAGGTCTGTTACTATTGTTTTCAAAAATTTGAAATAAAGTTCATAATTTTGGTCACTAAAAGCGAGCGCTTTAAAGTGATCAATTTATTAAGGCATCAGATTTTTGAAAATCTTGGTCACTTTAATCACTCTTTTTTTATATAGAATAAAATTTGCGATCAAAAAATCTGAAACATGCGAACAAAGTTCATTAAGTTAACAAGGTTCATAAAGTTAACAAAGTTCATAAATTGTTTTTGGGTTTTAATTATTTGGGTTTAATAATAAACAACCCCAAACGTTAGTCAACCGAGCCAAGTTGATTTTTTGTTAATTTTCTGTAAAATTGAAATACCTTAAAATTATAAACAAACCAAAGACAGCGAATTTAGAGGGTTGCTGGAGAGTTGAGGAAATATAAGCTTTTTTAAAACAAAAATATTTTTTGTGGGAATACGAATTTTAGCTCATAATGAAAAGATATAATATACATAATAAACATAAAATAATTGCATCTACAACCGTTATCTCAGAGAAACCTCCCGCAAAAAACGGTTTCCCAGATTGCTATTGTAAGACAACTTTTCCTAACGCGTTAAATTTTTTATAATTTAAATTTCTAGGATTGTACTCAAACTGTTTGAAATTTAGAACAAATTATAAGGTTGAAATTTCAAATTATTAATCGAAAAAAAATTGTTATATCGAAGATTATACTTTGACTTCCGTTTCAAACGTGAGTCATATTTTCTATCATTTTTGGAAATAGTTTTACTCCGACCGTTTTGATATTTTTGGGTCTTCAAGAGAATAAGCTGATTAATTTTAACACCGTCACATCGTCATTTTGATGAAACTTCAGTCTAGATGGCCTAAATTTGACGGAGAAACTGAAATTATGACGTCACGTTTGAAAAGAACGTCAAAGTATAATCTGCGATATGCTAGATAGTCCGATTCTAAAAAAATCCTCAAACTTATTTCTCCAAAAACAGTTGTGAGCTGCCCAGGGCAGCCTGCCCTCCTTAAAAATAACTTTTAGTTTGTTCGCGTGATTTCTTATACACCCTAAAAACATGTTAAAAATGACGGTAACCTTTAACAGTGAAATCGCCGGACTTAAATTAGGGAAAACAAAATTAATGTTTGTGGTGAACCGTTCCAACTTTTCTGGCACGTTTTGACTTGACAGATAATTGAACCCATTTGTTAGTAAAGCCACGCCATAAACACATCTTCTAACTTTGCACTCTAAGCAAAAATTAGTGAGATTTGTTGATTTTACAGTTGTTTGTTCAAAAAAGCGTTTGTTTAATCTTGAGCTACCCGCAAGTTCATCAGAGAAAGTTCATCATCGGACATACGCCAAAGAACTAAGACAGTAATCCAGAACTCGTTTGAAGTCGATTATGCTTTGAAATGTAGTAGAAGTAGAAAAATATTGAGTATCAGTAAGGCTCCCGAGAAAAAAATCAGCTACCCGATAAAAAGATCCTAGAAGTCTGAAAATTTAGGAAATAGTGTAGTTTTTGACGTTGAAGATTTTGGTGAAAATATTTTTTGGTGCAACCATTCAGTGGCGCTGTTTTGGGCGGTCTAAGTTTTTTTTTCAAAATTACGGCAATTGCATATCGGAATTTTCCATCGTGAGTATTTTTTTCGGATTCAGAAAAAAAATATGCTCCAGATTGACATCTGACATTTTATAATCGAAAATTTCCACATGGTGTAGCACCGGAAATGAAAGTGCTTAAAAAATCTTAGATGACCACAGGTGGTGCTAGAGGCGATTCAATGATTTGGTGGTGTAAACAACACCACGGTATTTATCATTTATAGGATAGTTCAATATTATAAATAAATAAAGGCAATAGATAATTTTCTGAAAATTCATCTTAAGCTATTTTTACATAGAAAATTTTAAAATGTTGCCGATCGCTTATTAGTTGAAAAATAAAGTTGCTCAAAAGTCACTTTTGACCCCGGAAATGAAACCGCATGATAAAGTTAGAAAATAAAACATATTTAAAAAAAAATACCCTAGAAATGTACACCTAAATAACTACCTTAGGTTCTAAATTTCCAGATTTAGGGAACCCTGTTATCAAGTAGCTATTTTTTGCTCGGAAGCCCTAGGTATCAGTCGTACTGCAAACTAATGGGAACTTTCTCTTTGCGACAAAACCGAAATTCTAAAGTCAATATAAAAACATTCTACGACCATAATAAGCCCACTTTTTCCGATAATTTTATAACTTTATTGAAAAGATTTGAAGGACAGTTTAATAATTTTATGATCAGACCTACCCTATTTTTGCCATAGGCTGATAAAGTTTGTGTTTATTAAACTGCAGTGTGCAACTTGTCAAGGATTTTTAACTTTTATAAGACTAACTTGGTATGAATATTCCGAGGCAATTTTTCAAAAAAAATTCTTAAATACAGGTTTCATTACAGTCGCATTCAATTGTTAAATTTTCGAAAATTTTTGCGCCTCTGAGAAAAAATTGAGGAGAAAATCGCAACATGTCAGCCTACAAAATTGTTTCACTTGCCTTTGGCTTTAATTGAATGTAGATTTTATACTAATTTCATGTCTAGGAGGTAATCTCTGTTTTCCGAGGGTCCCTAAATTTTTTTTTATATATTTTTCTGATTTTCTCTCATGTGAAGCATTATATTTCAACAAAATGAACAACAGATTTTACAACGTTGTCTGGCTATATGTGTAGGCTGGAAGTTAAGGTTGCTGGAATTGACTTTACTCGATAAAAATTAACCATACATGTTTTTGTATTTATACACTCCTTCACGCATAAGCCACACAAGAGGACCTCAGCCAAATGGTACAACCATCTCCTTCTAGGATTTATGTTGAAATTAGCTGCAATTTTGACAAAACGTGTGACAGTAGTAGGCCAAACTTTATCTTGAGCGGATTGCCATATTTGCTATTTTTCTAAAAAATGGAAAAAACACCATTTTTTGGCATTTATTCGTTGGAAAAATTATAAAGTTTGCAGAAAATTTTTTTAAAGGTAGCTTACACAAATACAAAACTTAAACTCGAGCACTTTTTACGATTTCGACCCTCAACTTTTAAGGACCTTTTCAAAATAAAATTTGGTGGTTAAATTCAAACAAAGGTCATTTTTAAATTTTTTTTGAAAAAAATACTTAGAAAAAAACCCAAAAATTTCGGATTTTTTTTTGACGATTTGCTTGGTTGTGCATTTTAAAACAACTCTCAGTCAATTTGGAGCATTTTCAACGCCCCTAAAACATTATGAAACCAGCGACCAATACCATCTTAAAGGTTAAAAGTTTTGATAAAGTTGGACAGTTGGTTTTACAGGGTTGACCGCTTCCTTTAAGTTAATGAGCCAATTTCTAGCCAAAGTAAACTTTTTAAATATGCAAGCCTCGCATTGCAAGGACTCGAACAACTTCCTCAAAAACAGTTTTCTATTACGTAACGTAATTTACGATTATAATTTAGTTTGGAGTAGGGTGAGTTCAGATATCCCCAAGATGTTTAGAAATACTTTACCAAACCAAACCATTTTTTTTCAAACAAATTAAGATTGGCAAAATTTAACTCGGAATTATGATGAGAAATCACTAAACCGATTAATCAGAAATTCTGATTCAGAATGTATATAAAATAAATTCAATTTATCGTCTTTACAATAATAGTTTTTTTTAGAAAATGTCCGAAAAAGATAAGTAGCTTACAAAATCAAATTCGTTTGAGTCAGTCGGAATTTGGTGAACTCTAAGATAATAAATTTTCTGTGGCATACGAATGATAAGAACTACCGAAAAGGTGACTTCCCAAAAGTAAAATAAACAGTCTTTGCAAAGCCCACTTTTTAACCTTTCACGTGAAAGTGACGAATCAAGTATTAAGATCTTCACGTTTGAGCCCGTGAAATTAATTTTTGTAACACATGTTAAATATGACAAAAGGGAATACAGGGAGGCCCCATATCGCTGGCCCAATATCACCGAATTTGCCAATATTTCCGGAAAAAACCTAAGCAATTTCACGAGTTTTAGCTAAATTCTTGCCAGTGCCCATATCGCCGAAATTGCGTGCGCGTTTGAAGTTTTTATAACAGATTACTTTGAGTTTATCTTTCAAATCTACTGTTTTGAATTTTTATTTGATTGCGTTCGGTGAAGTATGTACTTCTCCACATTTGGTATCTTATTGAACCTATCGTAAAACTGCTTATAAAATTGAACATCTTTTCAAATTGTAACGTCATTTCGAACGCCCACGTTTTTCTAATTTTTGAACAATTTTTTTTTATTTCTGTCCCCATATCGCCGAAAGTACCAATATCGCGGAATTTTTTCAGAAAAAAACTTTCGGTGATATTTGGCTTCCACTGTATACATTTTAGTAGGCGCAAAAGATTTAATTATCTGAAGAAAGATTACTTATCAAATATATTAACTTTGCACTATCCAAATCGCAAAAAGGACATTAAAATTTTAGATGTTCTTTATCCAACCAAAGTCACTCTTGGATCAAGAGTCTTGATCTTGAATTATCCTCACGTTATTATCTAGGAGATACGTCGTCTTGTATCCTTTTTTCACAGATGTTCATTTTTTATCTGATTTTAGGGTATTTTTCAAAGAAAAGTTTACCTACGCTATTCGCGAAAGCTTTTCGAGAAATTTAAATTAAAATTTGGTAAACAAGTTCCCACCGAGACAGGTGATAAACTTTGCTAGAAATTTGTAACTTTTAATTTTTTATAAATTATATAATTTTAATTTGCATAAATTCAAATATTTTTAAAAACTAAAAAAATATCGTTGAAAAAATAGGACCAATGATGTATAATATCAAACAAAAAGTCTCAATCATTTAATTTAAAAATTTTTTGAGCAAATTGACATCCCAATGCCATTTTTAGTAGCTGGGTACAAGACGACGGAGCCCTTATCTAGGTCTAATAAAACCAAAAATAACGTTGGCATGTGTTGGGCGGTAGTATCTTCAGCAGGTAGCGAAAAAAGTGTTCAGATGTTAAAAAAAAAATTGTTTTCAAATATAAAAAAATGGAACCAAATTTTCCAATTGTGTTTCCGGTGAGATAAAAAATGAGCCTAGAAATTTTTCCTGACAGTTTGAACTTTGGAACTCTCTGGCTATAAAATTTAGCTTTTCAAATATGAAAACCAAAAATTCGGATTGAGGATTTATTCATTTCGAATTGATGTCAATAATACCAAATTATTGGTTTCAAATTTACGCGTCCGCAATAAAGTATAATACAGCAGGGTCCGGCGTATAGGTGAAAGTTTTTTGTATACCGGTTTTATGCGTCATTGCAGAGGTTAGATATTTTGGTGCGTTTTATATGGATTAACAATACTTTTTTAAAGCCAACCTAAACTAGAATTCGCCAAAATAACAAAAAGGTACTTATTACAATCAACTCGGGCGCAGCGACGTTTGTCGCAAACTATTAGTCATCCTTTCCTATCATGTTGATCGGACAGCCAATCAGAGACCCCAATTATGTCCACGCTTGTAGCGGTGCCCTCCGAGTCGATTTTACTACCCACTCAGAGGGCACCGCTACTAGCGTGAAAGTAATGGGGGGGCTCTGATTGGCTGTCCCTTCAACATGATAGGAAAACATGACGAATCGTTTGCGTAAAACGTCGGTGCCCTCTGAGTAGGCAGTATAACATTATCTTAATGCATGTTATCACAGTTATATGATATGCTGCATATCCTAATTCAACCTGGACCTTTTTTTTTATTGCTTTTAGCTCACAAGCACTGTTTATTTTTGAAGATCACAAATTTCTGTATTTAGTCACCAAATTTTAGTGAGTTATTTAAAACTAATTTAAACTGACTCAAAATCACAAACCCACGAATATCCTTTTCGGAACGGAACTCCATCTCAAAAACGCTTACTATCTCTATAGCGCGTGTTCGATTCTCACTAATGTTGTCTTAGTGATTATATTGAACATGATTATAGACAAGGGTCTTGATAATGAAACCGCTAAATTTTATCGATGTGTAATCGCTCAAGCAATCACTTAGACAACATAAGTGGGATTCGAACACGCGCTGTAGAGATAGTAAGCGTTTTTGAGATGGAGTTCCGTTCCGAAAAGGATATATTGCCCTACCTTGATCAGTGAGTAAGATAGCTAGTAACTGATAGCTACAGCGCGGAGGTGAACTTTTGAGTCAGTTTCGATTAAATTTGGATATTCATCTTATTATAAGCATATCCTTTAGCCAACCGAAGTCTTTCCTGATCTTTTATGAAAGTCAATGTGAGAATAAAATTATCTGATTACCGTAGCTTTTTACAACTCAACCTCTATTTTTTATTTGATTATGTTTCCAAGTGAATCATTAGGTAACCACTAAGAAAACTAAGTAGATTTAAATTGTAATTTAAACTTATTGATTAAATCGTGTCTAATCTCAACAAAAATTTAAGAAACTTGAGGTTGGAAACGATGTCAAATTAGAAATTTTGAAAAAACGCAGTCGATGACCTCAAATCACTACACTATTCTATGAGCATAAAATGATTTTGTGGTAAAAATGTATATTATGCCAAACTTTATCAGAGCTCTTGCAGAGTAATTGATAATGATAACAAAAATAATTTTGCAAAAATATCTTAAGGGGTGGTCGTCGCAAAATAAGGTTCTAGAAAAAAATTTTCCCAATTTTATTTTAATGTTTTTTCATGAAAATATAGACGACTGCGAGTATAGGGCAGTCTTTTTATCTGCGTACATGGTCAGGAAAGCACTTTTTGAGAGTCTTAAAAATATTCTGTATGAAATAAGTTAAAATTTATCAATTTTTGGGAAATAAAGATACGATTTAAAAAAAAACTGAGAAAGAAATTTGGACAAAACTCTCAATACTGATCTGCACGGACTATCTGGCTGCACATTCATATAAATTTCGAATGTGTAACTTTCAAATTCAGGGACGAGATACATTTTATTGAGACCCCTAAAATAGGGTCAAAATTCTGTTTTTGGTGATTCTGAAGCCAAATTCAAGAAAATTGGACAAAACTCTCAATACTGATCTGCACGGACTATTCAGCTACACATACATATAAGTTGAGAATGTGTACCTTGAAAAACCAAGGAGGAGATACATTTTGAAAAAATATTTCCGTCAGTTTTGTGAGCACGTTTCTGATTGGACGAGCCATCTGTCACTTTCGAAGATTTTAGTTCAAATATATCAGAAAGAGGTAATATTTGGTTCAACGATTTGTACTTTTGCGTCATGAAAAACGACAATTTTTTGTTTTTTGAGGCAAAATATCTCATAGACTAAACATTTGAGAGCAAAATAGTTAAATATAATCTAATGTTTGAACAAAAATCTTACATCTTAGATTATAATTGAAGATCACTGATTGCTTGACCAATCAGAAACGAACCTCAAAATAGAGTTATATTTTGTCTGAAAACGCCTACTCATCCGTGAGTTTTGAAGATAAGAAAATCATTCATAGATTCTTTTAACCAAAAAATATGTACGCAGGTCTGTTACTAATGTTTTCAAAAATTTGTAATAAATTTGACTTAGAATAGACAAAAAATTGTTTTTACAGTAGATTTTAAGGGTCTCACACAAAAGCCTACTCCTGCTTGAATTTTCTAGTCTAAAATTTTGAACTGATATGATTAAAAAGCTGATGAGTTTGCGAAGAGCTGTTACTATCGAAAACTTGATTTTTTTTCTTCAAAAACGGTACTTTAAATTTATGAAAATCCATTAATTTTTATTAATTACCCAGAAACTAAGACGATATATNTATATTCGCTTGAGGATCCCAATATCACCGAATTTGGCAATGATTTCCGGAAAAACAAGGCAATTTCCGTTTAGCTATTTTGCCAGTGCCATATCCCGCGCTTGCCGTGCGCGTTTAGTTTTATACAGATTACTTTGATTATGTTTCACTATGTTTATTTATTAAGTGCGTTCCGTGAAGTATGTTACTTTTCCCATTTGTATCTTATTTATTGACCACGTAAACTGCTTAATAATTGAACAATCTTTCAAATTTGTAAACTGTATTTCGAACGCCAGTTTTTCTAATTCTTGAACATTTTTTTTTTTTTTCTGTCCCGTATATGTGCCGACAAGTACAATTCGCGGATTTTTTAGAAAAAACTTTTCGTGGTATTTGGCTTCACTGTATACATTTTAGTAGCGCACAAGAGTTTTTAATATCCTGAGAAAGCTTTACTTATCAAACTATATCACTTTGCCACTATCCCCGAATCGCAAAAAACCAGGACATACTGTTTAATGTTCTTTATCCAACAGCTCACTCTTGGACGAGAGTCTTATCTTGATTATCCTCACGTTATTATCTAGTTAATAAACCAAATAACGTTGTGTGTCTGCGCGGTAGTATCTTCAGCAGGTAGAACGCAAAAAGTGTTCAGATGTAAAAAAAAATCTGTTTCAAATATAAAAAATGAACCCAAATTTTCCGATATGTGTTTCCGGTTGAGTAAGAATTAGCCTAGAAATTTTTCCTACGTTTGAACTTTGGAACTTCTGCTATAAAATTTAGCTTTTCAAATATGAAACCAAAATCGGATTGAGGACTTTATTCATCTTTCGTTGATGTCAAGTATACCACATTATTGGTTTCACATTTACGGCGTGCGCATAACGTATAATACCGCAGGGTCCGGGCGTTAGGTGAACGTTTTTTTGTATACCCGGTTTTATGCGCCATGCAGCGGTTGATATTTTGTGCGTCTTTATATGGCATTAACAATCTTTTTTAAAGCCAACCTAAACTAGAATTCGTCAAAAGTAACAAAAGGTTACTTATTCATCACTCGGGCGCGGGCGACGTATTGGTGCGCTAACTATGATTCGTTCCTTATCATGTTTGATCGCGCCAGCCAATCAGCGAACCCCAATGTATGTCCACGCTCTGTCGCGGTGCCCCTCCGAGTTGATTTTTACCCCTTCAGGAGGGCCCCGCTACTAGCGTGAATATGGGGGGCAGTGATTGGTTGTCCCTTCCTGATAGTGAAAACATGACGTCGTTTGCGTAAACGTCGGGTATTGCGCTCTGCAGTAGGAGTTAACATTATACTTATATGCATTAATCATAGTTATTGATATGCTGCATATCTAATTCACCTGGACCTTTTTTTCAATTTGGTTTTAGCGCACAAGCACTGGTTATTTTTGAGATCAAATTTCTGTATTTATCACCACATTTTAGTGAGCTATTTACAACTAATTTAACTGACCTCAAAACTCACCGAAACCCACGAATTCCCTTTTCGGAACGCGAACTCCATCTCCAAAAGCGCCTTACTATCTCTATGCGCAGTGGTCGATTTCACTAATGTGTCTCTTAGTCGCTGTATTATTTGAACTATTGAATTATAAGACACCGAGGGGGTTGATTATGGGCGCGCCCTACAGATTTATCTTTATTCGGTGTCATGTGGTTCATTCATTGTGAATCGGCCTCAGCAATCGACCTTAGACAACCCAAATCTCAGTCGAGATTTCGAACACGCCTTAGAAGGAGGAGTTTGGGCTTCTTGAGGTGAGTAGTGGAAAAATGGGAAGTTTCGCGTTCCGAAAAAGCAAGGATACAACACGATAGTATCTGCCCTATTTCACCTTATTATAGTTTAGTCCCGGCCCTAAACTTTGAAAACACACCGGGTAGTATCACTAATACCGAGGGCGATAGAACAACTGTGAATACGCAGAGTCATATTTGCGCCACTGCTTGATCAGCCGGTGTAAGATACCGCTATATAACTGATGTCTACCCACGCGCGAGGTACTTTTGTAAAGTCAGTTTTCGATTTTTAATATTGGAAAAAAATATGATCCTTATTAAGCCCATAATCCTTTTGCCACCGAGATCTTCTATCTTATGAAAGGTCAATGTGAATAAACTTATTGTTACCGATAGCTTTACAACGAACCTCTATTTTTTTTTTATTGTTCTCTTTCCAACGCGCTGAGAGGCATGATCTTAGTCGGCCGTGTAACCACCTTCAAGAAAGGGACTAACGGTTAGATTGGATAACTGTAATTTAAATTTGTTTTGATGCCTTGCTAAATCCGTGCGTCCTAATGCGCACAGCCTGACACACCAGAACCATTCTAAGCAACCACTTCGTAGGCGCTTGCGAGACACGATGTTCAAGTAATTTAGAAATGTTGACGAAAAAACCGCCGTTTCGAATGACCTCAACTCACTACACTATCTCTATGGCATAAATATCTTTGTGGTAAGAATGGCTATACTGATGCCAAACTCTATCAGAGCTTCTTGCAGACGAAGTAGTAATGATAATGATAATCCAAGAAGTAATTTGTGTGCCAAATATCCTTAAGGGTGCGGTTGTCGTCGCAAAAATAAGCGTTTCTAGAAACAGAAATAACAATTTTCCCAATTTTATTTTAATGTTTTCTGAATACGCGCGACTGGAGTTATTAGCGGCAGTCTTTTTATCTGCCCGTTACACATGGCTGTCAGGGCAAAGCACTTTATTGGAGGTCCTCAAATATCATTCTGGCTTGAACAAAGTTAAACAAGTTATTAATTTTTGTCTGGTGGCAGGGATAAAACACGATTTGTAAAAAAATAAAAAAAGACAAAAAAAACTGAAGAAAAATTTGGACAACTTCTCAATACTGATCCTGCACGGACTATCTGGGTGCGATTCATATAAAGTTTCGAATGTGTAATCTTTCCACAACCTCGGGAGGAGTATCTGACTATTTCTGTGTGACGCCCTAAAATCAGGCCCTTCAAAATTCTCGTTTTGGTCCGATTCGTGGAGCCAGAATTTCAACACATATTAGGACACAAAACTCTCATACTGGATCTTTCATACGGGCATTTCAGTACACATAATATATAGTTGAGCATGTCTTGTCCTGAAGAAACGCACGGTAGGAGATACATTTTGAAAATATTCCGTCAGTTTGTTGGCACTTTCTGACTTGCACGAGCCCATCTCGGTCACTTTCGAAGATTTAGTTCAGTTATCAGAAAGAAATCTTGGTTCCGATTGTACTTGGCGTCATGCAAACGACATTTTTTGTTTTTGAGCAAATATCTCATAGGACTTAACCATTTTGGCCGCAAAGAAGTATTTAATCTAATGTTTGAACAAATGGACTGTCTTAATCCTTTAGTTATATTGAGATCATGATTGCTTGACCAATATCAGACACGACCCAAAGTCGAGTTAATTTGTTCTGGAAACGCTAACTCGATCCGGTGAGGTTTTGGAAGATAGAAGTAGAAATCTTCATAGATTCTGTTCACCAAACAAGTACGCGAGGTCTGTTACTACTTTTTCAAAAATTTGTACTAAATGTTGGCTTTAGAATAGACACAAAATGTTTGTATAGTAGATTTTAAGCGTCTCACACAAAAGCCTAGCTCCTGCCTTTGAATTTTCGAGCTCACAAATTTTGAACTGATATGATCTAAAATAGCTTTTTTTTTTTTGGGGAGAGTTTGCCGAAGAGCTGTTACTTCAAACTTGGATTTTTTCATTCAAAACCGGTACCTTTACATTATTGTAAATCCATTAATTACCTTTTTATTTATTTACCTGGAAACTAGACGCTTATTTTCCACACGATAAAAAGCACATCCGGGTGTATGGAAATAAAATTACTACCAGTTTATGTCAAATTATTCATATTTTCAGAAAAAACACAAGAATAAAATTACGAAACAAAATTAGTTGCGCCTCCAATCACGAGGGGTACCCCCTTAATCAGAGCATTTGAATCCCCGGTTTCTTTCAATTTGAAAGTTTCAAACTCAATTACAAACTGTCATGAATACTACGTAGAACCAGTGCATACCAATCATTGTGAGAACTAGTTCGACAACGTCTTAATGAGATTCAAAGAGTTTCTACTGCTAAAATATCCTTATAATACTGTTTTTTTAAGTTTTTCACAGTGAAAAAGATTTTTGTGGACCATGTATTACCAAACTAAAAATATTAGATCACAATTTTTGATCAATTTACAGAAAAAAAGTGACCACATGAGTCGCTTAGTTGACGCTGATTGCCTTAAATGTGATATTCACAATGAATTATATGAACTTAGGGCCCTTAACTGACATATCGTGACTATTTGAAAAATTCGGAATCTGCGCATTTTATTGGTTGATCCGCCCAAATCCGACCAAGGAAATCGGCGTGTTCTGCAATCCAGGGTTTTGATTGTGTGATAGTATCCCGTGTTGTTTGTATCATTCAAATAGTAACGATCTGCCAACTGAGGGCCCTTAATCCATATCATTGTCAATCACTTTTGATTAACTTTTTTGGACATTTCCATAATCAATAACGTCAACAAATACTCGTGAATTTCATTATTTATAGTCAAATCATACGAGCCCTGATTTTATCGTCATTTCAGTGGAAACTTGCAATCATTCTGATATTAAAATTATTCATAGTAAGATAAGATTAGCCGAAATTTTTGCAACAAACAAAAACTACGCTTTGAGAAATTAGGGATGACGCTGGGATTCGATTCCCAGTCTAAAAAATACAGCATGTATGAGAATTAATTTCCCGCCTATTGACTTAAAAAAGATGAGTCATTCGGATGACTTATATTTGCAGCGAGAATTGATAAGAGTCCTAAAAATGAGGCAAACTTTTAAAAATTTTAGGTAGTTAATTTTTCCTAAAAATTATAAGTCTGAGAGAAAATAGGAGCTAGAATCACAAAAAAAATAACCAATTGAGTCACTAGACCCTTGACTTTAATAAAATATATCATTCACCGATATTTTATTAAGATTCTAACAGCAGGCTTTCAAAAAGGACGGCTTTCATCCCCCTTTTTATCTCCTTTTATAGCTAAAGATAGAGTCAATTTGGAGATAGGGATAGAAAATCGCCGAAGACCCATATTTTTTGAAAGGCTGGTCAAGAAGGAGTTCAGTCGGTAATGACGTTGGTGTCGTGCTTATTGTACCTAAATTGGCCGATCGACCTTTTTGTCCCCAATATACATTGCCTAGCTCGTGCTTTCTGTACCCGAATTGGTTTGAATTCAAAATTTTTATTTAGACCTATTTGGTACTGTCGAATGCATGACGTAGACCGTTTAAGGACACCACGGAGTTAAAAATAAAATTTCACCAGCAAACTTTCAAGACTTTCTGGTTTTCTTTTGCCCACCCTACTGATGACGTCCCGAATTATCTCAATGTTGTTCAAAGTTAATTGGTCAATTTGCACTGTACAAAAATTAATTTAAATTTTGACCAATTTGGGTACAGAAAGCACGAGCGTGCTTAGTCTACAAATTGTAGTACCCAAATTGGTCAGAATAAAAATATTGGATTCAGACCAATTTGAATTCATAAAGCACGGGCGTGCTTAGTGTACCCAAATGGGTACACTAGACAGCGACTTATGAAGGTACCTAAATCAGGCTAAATCAAGGGTCTCCTTGAGGGAATTTTTATTTTTGAAAAAACTGATACATCTTTTTAAGTGGCAATAATTGCACCACCTTTGTACTTCACGTCGTTCCAAGTACTGTATAATTATAAGCTATAATTATATCACTTTATCTTGATTTTTAGAGATCATGTCATGTTCATGATCATCATGAATTTAAAGGACTGAGTTAAGTCACTTAACTGACTTTTGAACTCTATACGATGGCGCAAGATCAGTAAACGTGGTTGAAAATCCTGAATTACTAAATGAATAATTGGAAGTAACTTTATGCATCGGGAAGTCACTCATTGAATTATAATTTNTATATTCGCTTGAGGATCCCAATATCACCGAATTTGGCAATGATTTCCGGAAAAACAAGGCAATTTCCGTTTAGCTATTTTGCCAGTGCCATATCCCGCGCTTGCCGTGCGCGTTTAGTTTTATACAGATTACTTTGATTATGTTTCACTATGTTTATTTATTAAGTGCGTTCCGTGAAGTATGTTACTTTTCCCATTTGTATCTTATTTATTGACCACGTAAACTGCTTAATAATTGAACAATCTTTCAAATTTGTAAACTGTATTTCGAACGCCAGTTTTTCTAATTCTTGAACATTTTTTTTTTTTTTCTGTCCCGTATATGTGCCGACAAGTACAATTCGCGGATTTTTTAGAAAAAACTTTTCGTGGTATTTGGCTTCACTGTATACATTTTAGTAGCGCACAAGAGTTTTTAATATCCTGAGAAAGCTTTACTTATCAAACTATATCACTTTGCCACTATCCCCGAATCGCAAAAAACCAGGACATACTGTTTAATGTTCTTTATCCAACAGCTCACTCTTGGACGAGAGTCTTATCTTGATTATCCTCACGTTATTATCTAGTTAATAAACCAAATAACGTTGTGTGTCTGCGCGGTAGTATCTTCAGCAGGTAGAACGCAAAAAGTGTTCAGATGTAAAAAAAAATCTGTTTCAAATATAAAAAATGAACCCAAATTTTCCGATATGTGTTTCCGGTTGAGTAAGAATTAGCCTAGAAATTTTTCCTACGTTTGAACTTTGGAACTTCTGCTATAAAATTTAGCTTTTCAAATATGAAACCAAAATCGGATTGAGGACTTTATTCATCTTTCGTTGATGTCAAGTATACCACATTATTGGTTTCACATTTACGGCGTGCGCATAACGTATAATACCGCAGGGTCCGGGCGTTAGGTGAACGTTTTTTTGTATACCCGGTTTTATGCGCCATGCAGCGGTTGATATTTTGTGCGTCTTTATATGGCATTAACAATCTTTTTTAAAGCCAACCTAAACTAGAATTCGTCAAAAGTAACAAAAGGTTACTTATTCATCACTCGGGCGCGGGCGACGTATTGGTGCGCTAACTATGATTCGTTCCTTATCATGTTTGATCGCGCCAGCCAATCAGCGAACCCCAATGTATGTCCACGCTCTGTCGCGGTGCCCCTCCGAGTTGATTTTTACCCCTTCAGGAGGGCCCCGCTACTAGCGTGAATATGGGGGGCAGTGATTGGTTGTCCCTTCCTGATAGTGAAAACATGACGTCGTTTGCGTAAACGTCGGGTATTGCGCTCTGCAGTAGGAGTTAACATTATACTTATATGCATTAATCATAGTTATTGATATGCTGCATATCTAATTCACCTGGACCTTTTTTTCAATTTGGTTTTAGCGCACAAGCACTGGTTATTTTTGAGATCAAATTTCTGTATTTATCACCACATTTTAGTGAGCTATTTACAACTAATTTAACTGACCTCAAAACTCACCGAAACCCACGAATTCCCTTTTCGGAACGCGAACTCCATCTCCAAAAGCGCCTTACTATCTCTATGCGCAGTGGTCGATTTCACTAATGTGTCTCTTAGTCGCTGTATTATTTGAACTATTGAATTATAAGACACCGAGGGGGTTGATTATGGGCGCGCCCTACAGATTTATCTTTATTCGGTGTCATGTGGTTCATTCATTGTGAATCGGCCTCAGCAATCGACCTTAGACAACCCAAATCTCAGTCGAGATTTCGAACACGCCTTAGAAGGAGGAGTTTGGGCTTCTTGAGGTGAGTAGTGGAAAAATGGGAAGTTTCGCGTTCCGAAAAAGCAAGGATACAACACGATAGTATCTGCCCTATTTCACCTTATTATAGTTTAGTCCCGGCCCTAAACTTTGAAAACACACCGGGTAGTATCACTAATACCGAGGGCGATAGAACAACTGTGAATACGCAGAGTCATATTTGCGCCACTGCTTGATCAGCCGGTGTAAGATACCGCTATATAACTGATGTCTACCCACGCGCGAGGTACTTTTGTAAAGTCAGTTTTCGATTTTTAATATTGGAAAAAAATATGATCCTTATTAAGCCCATAATCCTTTTGCCACCGAGATCTTCTATCTTATGAAAGGTCAATGTGAATAAACTTATTGTTACCGATAGCTTTACAACGAACCTCTATTTTTTTTTTATTGTTCTCTTTCCAACGCGCTGAGAGGCATGATCTTAGTCGGCCGTGTAACCACCTTCAAGAAAGGGACTAACGGTTAGATTGGATAACTGTAATTTAAATTTGTTTTGATGCCTTGCTAAATCCGTGCGTCCTAATGCGCACAGCCTGACACACCAGAACCATTCTAAGCAACCACTTCGTAGGCGCTTGCGAGACACGATGTTCAAGTAATTTAGAAATGTTGACGAAAAAACCGCCGTTTCGAATGACCTCAACTCACTACACTATCTCTATGGCATAAATATCTTTGTGGTAAGAATGGCTATACTGATGCCAAACTCTATCAGAGCTTCTTGCAGACGAAGTAGTAATGATAATGATAATCCAAGAAGTAATTTGTGTGCCAAATATCCTTAAGGGTGCGGTTGTCGTCGCAAAAATAAGCGTTTCTAGAAACAGAAATAACAATTTTCCCAATTTTATTTTAATGTTTTCTGAATACGCGCGACTGGAGTTATTAGCGGCAGTCTTTTTATCTGCCCGTTACACATGGCTGTCAGGGCAAAGCACTTTATTGGAGGTCCTCAAATATCATTCTGGCTTGAACAAAGTTAAACAAGTTATTAATTTTTGTCTGGTGGCAGGGATAAAACACGATTTGTAAAAAAATAAAAAAAGACAAAAAAAACTGAAGAAAAATTTGGACAACTTCTCAATACTGATCCTGCACGGACTATCTGGGTGCGATTCATATAAAGTTTCGAATGTGTAATCTTTCCACAACCTCGGGAGGAGTATCTGACTATTTCTGTGTGACGCCCTAAAATCAGGCCCTTCAAAATTCTCGTTTTGGTCCGATTCGTGGAGCCAGAATTTCAACACATATTAGGACACAAAACTCTCATACTGGATCTTTCATACGGGCATTTCAGTACACATAATATATAGTTGAGCATGTCTTGTCCTGAAGAAACGCACGGTAGGAGATACATTTTGAAAATATTCCGTCAGTTTGTTGGCACTTTCTGACTTGCACGAGCCCATCTCGGTCACTTTCGAAGATTTAGTTCAGTTATCAGAAAGAAATCTTGGTTCCGATTGTACTTGGCGTCATGCAAACGACATTTTTTGTTTTTGAGCAAATATCTCATAGGACTTAACCATTTTGGCCGCAAAGAAGTATTTAATCTAATGTTTGAACAAATGGACTGTCTTAATCCTTTAGTTATATTGAGATCATGATTGCTTGACCAATATCAGACACGACCCAAAGTCGAGTTAATTTGTTCTGGAAACGCTAACTCGATCCGGTGAGGTTTTGGAAGATAGAAGTAGAAATCTTCATAGATTCTGTTCACCAAACAAGTACGCGAGGTCTGTTACTACTTTTTCAAAAATTTGTACTAAATGTTGGCTTTAGAATAGACACAAAATGTTTGTATAGTAGATTTTAAGCGTCTCACACAAAAGCCTAGCTCCTGCCTTTGAATTTTCGAGCTCACAAATTTTGAACTGATATGATCTAAAATAGCTTTTTTTTTTTTGGGGAGAGTTTGCCGAAGAGCTGTTACTTCAAACTTGGATTTTTTCATTCAAAACCGGTACCTTTACATTATTGTAAATCCATTAATTACCTTTTTATTTATTTACCTGGAAACTAGACGCTTATTTTCCACACGATAAAAAGCACATCCGGGTGTATATGTAATAAATTACTACAGTTGTTGTCATCATTCTATTTCTCAGAAAAAAAACACAAAAAATAAATTACGAACAAAATTAGTTTTGCCGTCTCCAATCACGGAGAGGGATACCCCACGTTACTCAGGATTGAATCGCCCGTTTGCTTTGCCAATTTGAAAGTTTCAACTCAATAACACACTGTCCTGAGATACTCCGTAGACCCAGTGCATACCTCATTGTGAGGACTAGTTCGACAACGAGTCTTATCGATCCAAAGTAGATGTGGTGCTAAATATTCCTCCATATGCACTGTTTTTTTTAGGTTTTTCACAGGTGAAAAAGATTTTTGTGACCATTCTTACGCAAACTAAAACAATATTAGCATCATCACATTTTGAATCGATTATACAGAAAAGAAACGTTGACCACATGAGTGCGCGTAGTTGACGGCTGGATTGCTTAAATGTGATTTCCAATGAAGTTATATTGAATTTAGCCCTTAACTGACATATCGTGTACTAGTTTTAGAAAATGCGGAATCTGCGCATTTTGGCTTTGATCCGCCCCCAATCCGACCAAGGAAATCGGGCGTTGTTCTGCATCAGGGGTTTGATTGTGTGATAGTATCCCGTGGGTTGTGTTGGATCACTTCAAATGTTTTTAACGATTGCAACTGAGGGCCCTTAATCCATATCATTGTCAATCACTTTGTAACTTTTGTGGAATTTCCATATCATACGTCATCCAATACTCGTGAAGTCTTATTTGATAGTCAAATCCTACGAGCCCTGATTTTATCGTTCATTCAGTGGAATTGCACGGCATTCGTATTAAATATTCATCGTAGGATAATTGCCGAAATTTTTGAACAAACACTTTACGCTTGAGATTGGTGACGCGTTGGGATTGCGTTCCCAGTCTTAAAGAATCAGCATGTTTGCAGAATTTAATTCCCGCCTCAATTGACTTAAAAAAATCTGCGTCATTCGTCTGACCTTATAATGTGCAGCGAGAATTGATAGATGTCCTACAAATGAGGCCAAAGTTTTTAAAATTTTAGTAGTAATTTTTCCGGGGGGGGTGGTAATGATGAAGTTGAAAGAAATTAGAAGCTAGAATCAAAAAAAACTACCAATTGCGTCACTACCCTTGACTTTAGATTACATATCATTACCGATATTTTATTTAGATTCTACAGGCAGGCTTTCAAAAGGCGGCTGTTCTTCCCCCTTTTTATTCTTGTTAGCTAAGATAGGAGTCAATTTGGGATAGGGATAGAAATCGCCGAAGAGCCCTATTTTTTGACAGGGCTGGTCAAGAAGGAGTTCGTGGTACATGACGTGAGTGTCGTGCTTATTGCTACCTGTACATTGGCCAATCGACCTTTTTGTCCCCAATTACATGTGCCTAGCTCGTGCTTTTCTGTACCGAATTGGTTTGCATTCAAATTTTTATTTAGACCTATTTGGTGACTGTCGGATGCTGTACGTAGACGTTTAAGGGCACCAGGAGTTAATTAATAATTTCACCGCAAACTTTCAGACTTCTGGTTTTTTTGCCCCCCTACTGGATTGACGCGTCCCGGAATTATCTCAATGTTGTTCAAGTTAATCTGGTCAGGATTGCACTGTACAAAAAATTTCATTTTAGCATTTTGCCACTTTGGGTACAGAAAGGCCGAGCGTGCTTAGTCTTACAATTGTAGTACCACATTGGTCAGCATAAAAATAATTGGGATTGTAGGACCAATTTGAATCATCAAGCAGGGGGTTGCTTCGTGTACCCAAATTAAATGCGACCAGTACTCCTTACACAGATGTATCAGTTTTGTTCAAAAATAATTCCTCAGGCACCGTATGCTTTAGCCTGGATTTAGGTACCTTCAAAAAACTTGCCAAAAAACAAAAAAATTTTTTGCTCATTTAAGCGCCGGATGAATTTTTTTGATAAGAACTCAACTAGGGCTCTGCCCACGTTCTCCTGGGGTTTCAATATAAGCGTACTAGAAGTATTCTCTATCTTCAACAACTCATGGAGGAGTAGGCGTTTTGAGTGAAATAGTGCCACTTTTGAAGGTCGTTCCTGATTGGTCCGGCTTATCGAGGCCTCCGATGTGTTTTGTGGAAGCAAGATCATGTTCAATTTATCCCTCACTGAATCCATGAGTTCGTGCTGTTTCTAGATGTTATTGCAGCGACGCTGAAACCCTGTTTTTTGGCTTTTAAATGGCCGGTACTTCCCTGTACGCAGGCTTAGGTGGCTTTGCACCACCTTGTACTTCACGTCGTTCAGTTACTGTATCTTTAAGCTCTAATTATATCACTTTTCTTGATTTTTAGATGATCATTGTCTGTTTCAATGATTTCATCAATGTTGAAGGGCTGAGTTAAGTCACTTAATCTGACTTTTTGACTCTTACCGATGGGCGCAGAGCAGGTAAACGTTGGTTTGATCCGAATTACTGAAATGATAATTGAAGTAACTTTGTATCGGAAGTCACTCATTGACTTTAATTTAAAAACCCACTTTGATGAAACGTTAAACTGCGCATTTTCTTCTAAAAATTTCTAAAATGGACCATTACAAAATTAACCAGATTTTTCGAACAGAAATGTGAACCTTTTTTTAAAGCTGATAATTTCGATTCTACTTAAAATAGCAAACATTATATTGATTAGCAAATTTTTCACACTGTTTTTCCACGTTCATTAGTTCGACGTTATTATTTTATTTTTCAAGTTAGACTGTTGTTCCCATGACTAGTGAGATCTATCCAAGTTTATCAAGCTGATGGCGGTGACTGACGCCTGCCCAGCTCAAAATATGATAATGACTAAAAATGTATGTTTTACATAATATGTATACTAATATTGGATTTATCGCCCTCATAGCCTTTCTTCTCACCTACACAGAGAGCGTCTGATAGCATTAACCACGCGAAACTAACCCACACAAGACGATGAATATTTAATTAGTACAGCATGTCACGTTTTTTATTTTTTTTTCTAATTTGCATAATTTGCTATCTGCCAATGAGAACGATCAATTTTGGCAAATACCTACGTCTTTTCCAGATTGAACCAATCAAAACAGTGGAATTCAAAATTATGCAGATTGGAAAAAAGAAAGAAAAAACGTGACATGCTGTATTGTATATATCATATAAAAACATTCAAAAATATTTTACAAATAGATTTAAACGCTGGAATTATTAATCATAAAATAAATTCAAAAATGTATGAAATTTGGCTTTGTAGAGTCCACCGCCCCCTCTTTAAATATCTCTTTAAATATATAACTTCTGAATATAAATGAGTCATCAAAAAACGCTAATTTCTTACAACTGAAGTTCTCCGTGACATACATAAGTTATATTATATAATAATTTTGTAATTTTTGCGTCTAAACCGAGCCTGTGACTCTCGAGACCATTAGTTCCCGACAAAATTGAAACTAACGTACATGTCAAAATTCCTTAATTGAATTTGCCTACGAGTCAAACATTGTCTGTTTCGAACTGAAGAGCTTAGATTTCTTAATAAATTTACTCATAACCTCTGTTCACACTGATGTAAATCTAGGCAGCTCAATGAGCAATTATAGAGTATAATTAGATATTGAGCTGCCTATATTTACATAAGTGTGAACAGTGGATATCAGTTAAAAAAGTTTATCAAATTACAGTAGAACTGCAATTACTTTCTATTCTAATTAAAAACTATTAAATCAGGAGATTTTGATCAAATTTCTCAATTATTTCCCATGTCAAGACAAAAACTAAATTTCCCACAATGTCAGAAGTCTTTTAATTTATAACCCAAGAATTTTATAATTTTCTAGCAAAAATTCATCGCTAAAATTAATTAAAAGGTTGAAAAAATTGTTAAATCTAACTCTTAGCTGTCACATTATTCAAATGATTCCATCAATTAACATATTCAAAAATTGCAATTTTAGAATTTCATTTTCAAATTAGATATGGTTATCTCGTCATAATTATTATGCAATAAAACTTATGAATGCTATCAGATAAGGTTTTATTTTTAATTTATAAAGTTATTTCAACAAATTTAGTTATTCGGGTTTAGAATCTCAACTTTAAATTCGCGTGAAATATCTGAAATATTGAGCATATATTTTGGACGAAACCGTTACGTGGTAACCTAGTTTTTAAGGCAACGGAACATCTTCACTTTGTAAAAACAAAATAAGAACACGTAGCCTGATTAGGCCTGAGAACGTAGTCGGAGATTTTTTATCGTTGAATAAGTCTTGATTTATTTTATTATTATTACAAAGCATAAGCCAATTCTAGCGGTCATTCTAGCTATAAAGTTTAACCTTTGGAGTCTCCAAACTCAAAACTTCGCTATAGGCTCCAAAACCGATCTCTAGGCTCGACTTTGAGCACTTATATTTTGATAACTACATATCCGATTAGTCCCTACTATCATTTTTTGAAAAGCAGAAAGTCAGAAACTTTTAAATAATTTAATCAAGAATTTAAAAATATTAACATTTATTTTTGTAAAATTCCCGTCGAAAACCACTTTTTATATTTTATAGTGTACTGATTGAAGTAAACTTTTCACTAAATTTTCTTCTTCAAAATATTCTCAAAATTTATCTACTACTGTAGTAAGTTTCAATAAATTTATTTTAGATCTGAAAAATATTCTCTAATTAAAAAATTATGTTTAATATAAGTTATGAGAAAACTTATTTATATTCTTTAAAAATGTAATAATATTAGGTTTTGATCATATTTCAGCATATGTCTTGATGGTAAAAGATAAAAGGGAGGAGCACAATGATACCGAATTGGATTTGAATTAAAAAAAGGAGAGGGAGGATTTTTATTTATTAAGTTATTTCAACAAATTTAGTTATTCGGGTTTAGAATCCACACTTTAAATTCGCGTGAATATCTGAAATTTGAGCATGCTATTTTGGACGAAACCGTTACGTGGTAACCTAGTTTTAGGCAGACGGAACATCTTCCTTTGTAAAAACAAATTAGAACACGTAGCCTGATTAGGCCTGAGAACGTAGTCGGAGATTTTTTATCGTTGAATAAGTCTTTATTTATTTTTTATTATACAAAGCATAGCCAATTCTAGCGGTCATTCTAGCTATAATAGTTAACCTTTGGAGGCTCCAAACTCAAACTTCGCTATAGGCTCAAAACCGATCTTCAGGCTCGACTTTGGAGCACTTATATTTTGATGAACTACATATCCGATTAGTCCCTACTATCATTTTTTGAAAGCAGAAGTCAGAAACTTTAAATAATTTAATCAAGAATTTAAAAATATAACATTTATTTTTGTAAAATTCCCGTCGAAAACCACTTTTTATATTTTATAGTGTACTGATTGAACTAAACTTTTCACTAAATTTTCTTCTTCAATATTTCTCAAAAATTTATCTACTACTGTAGTAAGTTTCCAATAAATTTATTTTAGATCTGAAAATATTCTCTAATTAAAAATATTAGTTTAATATAAAGTTATGAGACAACTTATTTATATTCTTTAAAATGTAATAATATTAGGTTTTTGATCATATTTCAGCATATGTCTTGATGGTAAAAGATAAAGGAGGAGGCACAATGATCCGAATTGGATTTGAATTATTGGACGACGGCTCGGTTTATATCGCTGTGTTTCATTTCGATCGCGTATCCGGTATAGTAAAATTTTTGTATGGGTTGATCTAATCCGGTATAGTCTAGGGTGGGAATGGCAAACTCGACCTATGATATTTTATAATTTCATATGATGAGTGAGGTAATAGGAAGAAACAATTATGCATGAAAAACATTATTCTATATTATGAAAATATTTTTTGCTCTTAAATTTTTAATTGGATAGATTTTTTATGTATTTTCAAGAAAATATAGAAAATTTTGAAGTCTCTCGAAATCCCCGCTGCCTCTTATTTTTTATTCGAATTATTTTTATTTCAGAAAATACCTATTTCCACACGGGGCACCAACATTTTTTTGCCATTCTCACCCTAGTATTACAGTCCCTAACCCCTTTAAAGGCGCGCTTAATCCCCTATGACTAGGGTCATACCCGGGAGAAAAATCGTGTTTTAATACATAAAATTCACTTAGGAATGAAAGTAAATGGCTTGGCAGAATTTGAAGGAGATTTTTTTGAAAATTTTTTGTTTAATTTTGGGTGAAGTTCCCGGGGCAACATGACTTTTTAAACTTTATATTGGCAATTTGGGTAGGAGCTCATAAAAGCGCTCAAACGGCTTGATATTCTTATTAGATAGCCCTTTAAATTAGACGTCCAAATGACAAAAAAATTTTTTTGAAAATTTTTGGAAAAATTTTTTTTAACTAAGTAGGTTAACGTTTTTAAACGCGGACCTTTCAAACTAAAAAAAAATATAAATAAAAAATATATTATACCGTAAAGTGCTTAACAAAGCTTAAAAAGGTGTTTTTTTTCGTGCTCAATTTCTGAACACCAGTGGCCCAAATTTTTTTTTGATTCATGGTACGGATTCTGTTTTTTTGAGAAGGATTCACCTTATAGAGTTATGGAATATGGCTGAAAGCTATTAGCTTGGCAGATAGTCGACCGGGTATGACCCTACCTATGACCCCTTAAAGCGACAGATTTCGAGACCAAATAACAAATCGTCCCCTATAAAGCGCATTTTTAAAAATATCGATAAATTTA
>SCLH01001334.1:6713-17010 GCA_004367855.1 Oikopleura vanhoeffeni
AAAGAAAGAGGGGGCAATGTGGTGGCGCCCGAGAGTCGGCTGACCGCAGGAAGACTAACGCAGATTTTTTACTTTTTTATTTTTTCTTTAGGGGTCATGACTCATGAAGGAGTCAAAGTAATTGTCTGGGCTTTTTAGACTTATTTCCGAACATATTGAAATTTTTTTAGCTGAAAGTGGAAATGATAGTGGACTCATGAAATTATATATTATCATTTTTTNGGGGCAATGTGGTGGCGCCCGAGAGTCGGCTGACCGAAGGAAGACTGACGCAGATTTTTCACTTTTTTATATTTTCTCCAAGGGTTCAATGTAATTGAGTGGTACTTTCTAGGCTTGTTTTTAAACATATTTGAATTTATTTAGATGAAAGTGCACCAATGGAATTGTAGAAATTTTTTTTTTTATTTGGCAGTAATAACACTAATAAAGATTAGTTATAGCCTATAACTTATAGGGTTCAAAAAGTTCTTTTACGGCTTGGCAATTTATGTGCAAACAATCTCTGAGTTGTAAATGCTGCCATCTTGCAATCAAAACATATTTTGGTAGTATGAATATCCTTTGTTCACACTTTTGTTAATATCTCGGCCCAATCAAGGAAGTGTTTTGAATGAGAGCATCGACAAAAAAAATCATCATTTTTTTCGGTAAATTTAGCCATTTGCAGCAAATCGGATATTTGCTCTACGGCGCCCTCTATCTGACTTTTTGAAAAACGAGCATAGAGATCCTCGAAAATGTCCACAAATTCGCATAATTTCTCCAAATATACACCAATCTGGAGGCGACCATCATCTCCGGTCGACAACGTTCTCAAAATGGTGACAAAAGCACATAAACGGTATTTTTGCGCCGGGCGTACGACCCGTGTGGTAAACTGAAATAAATTATTATTTCAAAAAATTATTATTTTTTACTAATAAATTAAATTCAAATTCGACACTCGAATTAAACATAAAAGTTTTGACACTAAGTTAGTGAAAAAGGCCGATCACTTTTTTATTCAAAGTGGTAAGTAAAACATTTGCAAAAATATTAAATACTTGCATTTTAAACTCGTCGATAAAATTCTTTTAGAAAATAAGTAAGCTGCCAGAAAATATATAATATTAAATATTATGATAACAAAATTAACCACCGGCCACCTGTCCCTACCCGTTGTTAAAAAATCCGTATTTCGAGAAAAACTTTTACTATAAACTTATCAAAGAAAAGATATCATAATCAATTATGTGATTTATTTAATAATTGTCCTTATAACCCGACCAGATATTCGGTCGAGCTAAAATCAGCTCAAAATCAAAACGTATTCTCCGAACCAAATGCAGTTTAACTAAATTTAAAAAAAACACACCAAATTTCAATAAAAATTACCTCCACCACCACGGACTCGACTAGCATCATTATTGGATCGGCATACTCCAACCCCACCATTTGCAGTGCCCTCTCGCCCATCAATCTCTTAAAACCTAGGGGAATTTTCATTATTCCAGCTAGTACACCACTTCGCGGTTAAATTGTCAAAAGCAAAATTAATTTGTTAAATTTTGCGACCTTCCTCAGCAAGATTATAAGCCAAATAACAGGCGTTAATTTTTCGACACAATTTTAATTTCTTATAAAAACAAGATCGATCTAGAATATTCATGCCAAATACCGGGAAATCAACAGGTTTCTACCAAGTTTTCGACATAAACTAATTAGACTCGAAAACACCTATTCTAGAAGCGAAAATTCTGCGCGCGAATTTTCATTTTCATAATATGATACTGAAAATCCAATTGAATCAAAAAAACTACGGATTATAATCATAATTAATTTTTATTCGGCACCAAAAGTGTTTCGATTAATTATAAATAATTATTCTCTTATGTTGAATTGGCAGTAGATCCCGTACCAGAGAACGTTTACGGTATTAATAACTAATAATTGCACTTATTTTTTGTTAGACTCAAACAAACACTAAATAATAGTTTATACGGTACATACCCACGCGTAGTAGAGCAGTCAACTTTTGACATTAAGACAACTTCATGACTTCTCCCGTCCACCGTACGCTGTCCTTATACAGTCACCACTCGAAATGCCTCGTTAGCGATTCCGCCAATTGATGATTTCCGAGCTGTCCTTACAACAGCCCGTTAGCAACTTTTCTCTTTCTGCAACTTATGGGGGGGAGCCCGCCGGGGGTTAAATTGACATTATGCCACGAAGAGAATGTACTGTTTTCCATGTAAAATGAAAAACTGGGCTTTCTCAAAAATCGGGCAGATAGATTTATACTACTGAAAAGTGCCCCGGGGGACTCTCTAAAGAGCTCTAATGTGTAAAAAAGACGCTCTTTTTCCACACTGTGGTTTTTTATTTGAGCTTTCATTAACTTCCCCAGCCCCTTTACCTTCTGTCAAAATCATTTTGTGCATTCTCATAATGTCATAAAAGTTTCAGTTCAGAAGAAAAAAAAAAGAGCAAAATTCGGAGGTTATAAATGTAATGAATAAGAGCAATTTAGTGGGAGGTGTGCCAACTATATTTTTTTTTGTTCAAACGAAGAATGATTACTAAAAGGGAGGGCGCTGCAGAGCAAACGCAGGATCCGCTCTGACTAAAAATAAGACCTAACTTTTTTGCAGTAACGAATTAGATCGCTAAACAGTAAACATTACTTCATTTTAAGATGAAAAATCATTAATAATTTTATAAGTTTATGCTAGTAAGCAGTTCATCAGTCATAATCTTCTCAAATTAATGACAATCATTTGATAAATGTGACTCTGACAATTGGCACGCTTAAAAACATTGAAAGTATTTTTGAAGACCTTATCTCAAACTAGTTTTTTAAACTCTTCTTTCTTCTGAGAAAAATTTGGGATCATAAAAGTTGCCTTTATGAGAAATAAAATACAGTTCCAGGTTTGGTCATTTTAAAAAAAAATTGATTCAAATATTTCGTATTTTAAACTAAGAATGCTTATTTTGAAGTTCAATCTCAGACTTTTTTGCTCAGAGCTATTTTTGTTATTTACCTGTTCTAGATAATATTCTGATTGTCTGTCGCTCATAAATGACCGAGTTGAAATTAAAACGTTTAATTTCCCAGTATTTTCAGCTACGGGAAATTTCTTTTACAATATTTCATCATATTTGAATCACTTCGTTAATTAAAAAGTTCCAAAAATTGCAAGTAAAAATCAAAAATAAATTTGATTATCTGGAAATAAACTTATTCAAAGTCCATCTTTTCATTGAAATTATTGAACAACGTAAATAAGAATTACGTTACGTAATTCTTATTTTAGCTCGATTTTTCGATATTTTACCGAGCTTTCTATAGAGCTTCATATGAAAATTCGAGCTTCATTTTCGAGCTTCATATGAAAATTAAAATTAACTTTTTTATTGATTCAATTGTTATCGCAAATTTTTATCAAATTTTCATCGAAACTTTTTGGTTTAATTTCTGACGACGCATTTTAAGTCAAACATAGAAGATGAATTGAAGCTCTTGGAAATTCTTGCAAAATGATTTTTTTTAATTGTATGATTGGAAATGGTACAAAGTGTATTTTTTTTTATATTTTGATTAAAAAATAGAAATTATTGACTTGATGCGGTATTAGTATTGTAATCACGTTTCATTTTATGATGAGACTTTAAGGGGTTTCTGGTCGCTGGAATTGACTTTTCCGGATGAGAAATCAGCCTAACCGAGAAACTATGGGACAATTAAGATAAGCCATGTTGTAGATCAACCCTTAATCTTGTCAAAACCATTGGTCAATGACTTTTTGTTCTGATACACTATGAGATACGTTACCAGTACAAGGTGTCCCTCGACTAAATTTCAAAATCTATCTCCTCCCAGGGTTTATTTAGAAAGCAGCTGAAATTATAAGATATCTCGTATGACTTAAAAACTTAGGTCCTCTAGAACCCTTTTTTTCAAAAATCACTTCAGTTTTTCTAGAAATCCCAGAAAACTACTGATTTTTTGCGATTTTTAGCTTTTTTCATCAAAAATCTATCTCCTCCTAGGTTATATTTTGAAATCCACTCGAATTCGAGCAAACACTAGCACAGAACAAAAACTCCTCTAGAAGCGTTTTTTTTTTCAAATTTCGACCCCAAACTCAAAATACAAATTTTTGAAGGTCACGTGAAAAAATTTCCGAAAAAAATGTGCTTTGATTTTTCGAAAGTAGTATCAAAAGAAAGCCACGAAAACACTGATCAGAAAGTTAGCTCACGTCAAGATAAAATTTTCAAGTTTTAGTGGTTAAATTAAAGCAAACTTTACTTTTGAACTTCATTTTGAAAAAAATACTTAACAAAAAATCGAAAAAACACGAAAATTTCAAAAAGATTTTTTTGATAATTTGGTCGGTAGTACACTTGGTTATCATCCCAAATAAATTTGAATCATTTTCAACTTGCTTAATTTGGAAAAAAGTTAGGCTTATTTAGTCATAGGCTTATTTCATTAGGCTTATTGAGTCCTCTCGATCAGGGATCGGCACAATTGGATTGGATCGGATCGGAAAAATCGATCCGATTTAATTTTTTTGAGAAGGTCACCGATCCGATCCTATTTTCTCAATCAGATCGGTTGAAACTACATTGTTCCAAGGTATTAAATTGCGATTTCCGGGATAAAAATTGACTTTTTTATTGAAAACTAAATTTCAAAAGTTTTGGTGATTTTGAACAAATATCTGAAAAGGTCATAAAAAAACGTAGCAACAAATACGAATATAAATAATTTGAAATTTATAACATATGTTTTTATGAAATTACCATTTTTTATAAACTCCTTATTATAAGGCCGATAAAGGGGGCTATTATATTTTTTACTTAATTGTAATGTTAAATAAGCTCCAAATCGGCCGACGATAAAATAAATCAAATAATCAGATTTCGCATTTTTCAAATAGTTAGGATTTTTACTCTGAGGTCCGTTGATCCATATAATTGGTTTGGAAAATGAGCCACAAATCGGCCGAAGGCCGATAAAAACGTTTTTTTATTTTATAATCGATTTTGTTGATAAATTTGCCCCAAATTGGGCGAAAAATAAGTTCAAAATTTTAAGAAAACTTTTCAAATTTGAAATAAAAAATTAAAGTTTTATTTCCAAAAAATGGGCTTATTTGAAAGAAAGTGTTTAAAATTGAAAATAATTATCTTATTTAAAAGTTAAGTAAATTGGAAAAAAATCTTTCATTTTTTAAACATATTATCAGTAAGGGTTAGAATTGGCCTCTGTTATTTTTCTAAACTTCTTTCTGAAATATGTTTTTTTTGTTACTACAGGATGATCTATTTTTTCGTCTCGCTCGCTTACCATAGATATTCTGGCCAATGAAAAAAAAAGACATTGTGCATGCCTCATAACTGGCTAAAAAAAGTTCAAAAAATAACACTTTTTGTAGCATAATTTTATTTGAAAACTAATCAGTCTGAATCTCTTGATTTTTAACAGACGCTCAACGAGATGCAAAAATTGAAGGAGATAATTCCGAAAGATTAAACACAAAAAATCCTAAACATATTTATATTTTTTACTTTGTATTTCATTAAAATCAGCGTCAACAACCTCCTTAAAAACTTAAAGGGGTTGCATAAACCCAGCAGACTGGAGTCAATTAAACTCACAAAAATAGTAAGTCAGTATATTGTTTCATGCTTATTAAAGTTAGCTGAACCGATATAATTATATTTAAGCTTGATAAAATTAATTTTTATCTATTTTTTAGGAAACGATTTGAGTTCGGAAGTTTTCATCTTGGAAATCGTAAAAAAAATTCAAAAACATTATGAATTTGCCGCATTTTTGTCCGAAATTTTTTCGTTTTGATAACTAAAATATTGGGGTAATAACCAAAAAAAATAGCGACTTTAACTTTTTTCATGGATTCCTACATATTTTCTAACCGCTGTTTGAAAAAGGCATAAAATTTATTTTTCATTTTTTATTGACTTTTTTAGAAAAATATAAAATTTTCCCCAAATCGAGTCTAAAATTTTTTATGATGGTTTTTTGAACTCTCCATAAAAGTCAGGCAGAATCACATATTGAATGTTCTGGTATCTATTAAATTGCCGTCATGCAACTAATCGGTGGTTCGCGCGTTTATCATTTTTAAACTGTTGATGAAATTTTTAACACTAGATTCGATTAGTGCCATTTGGCACTGAATTTTTAAAAATTTTATGGTTGCAAAAATTTTCAATAAAATTTTGGGTGTGGTAGGCCGCCTACCGTAGGCGATATTTATTTTGATAGTCAGGAAATTTCTCATATCAAACCTCAATATTTATTATGTTTTCGATGAAAAAATTGTTTTTTTTGAGGTTTCGGTTTATTCCATAATCATAAAGTGAGAAGTAAATGAATTTGAATATAAAGAAATATTTCGCTAATTAGTTAAACCTGCTCTCGAAACAAAACAAAAAAGTTTTCCTTATATACAAATTCATTTACTTCTCACTTTATGCGTATGGAATAAACCGAAACGTCAAAAAAATATAAAATTTTAATTGAAAACATAATAAATGATTATATCTCGAAAAACCCTACTATAAACTCAATATAAGGTCAATTTTTATCGCAAACAAAGTTGTTTTTCTTTACTTTTGGCCAATTTTTACCCTTTTTCATAAAAAAAAATCTTTGATATGAAAGAAATTTTCGAATGTGCAGAATTTTTAGGAGACTTTTTTGTGGAGTACACCCGAAAATTAATAAAGTTTATTAATATCGTCTTAAAAAAAATTCTATAGTCGGGTTAAGTTGAAAATGGATGTACAGTGAAAAGTGGTTTTTAATATTTTTAACGATACTTAATTATGTTTAGAAAATAAAAATGTGAACGTTTGTAAGAAGTAACACTTTTATTGAAGATAAAAAATANAAAAAAACAGTAGTATTTGTGTTCTGTAATATCGTAAAAATTTTCAAAAAAAAACGCACAAACGTCATTTATAAATGTATTCGATAAATCCCTTTGTAAATGCTTCATTGATAAATGATTAATGGTCCTAAATTGCGATTAAAGGGTGCATGGTCACGCGTGACCATAAAGTTACACTGAGAGTTAACATGGCGCTATTATGATTATTTGATGCAACTAGATGCTTCATCCTACGCAAGAATACAATGCGTGAGACCAATGGGCAACACTTTTTCGCAAATTTGATTTTTTGAGACCTATGAGACCAATGGGCAACACCCTGAAAATTTCACCCATAATTTTGATAAATTTAAAATAAATTGATATATATTTGTGAAATTTCACAATATAATTGATAAATTTTATAATCCAGAACAAACAATCGAAAATTTACTCTTGATAATTTACCCATAACACCCAAATGAAACGAAATATTTTGAAGATGAGGGAATGTTTTATTTATAAAGATAGAGTTTTTATTTTTACAGTTAATAATAATAATTTATAATTGGCTGTTTACTAAGGAATAGTAAGCTCCTTTCTTTTTGATAAGCTCATTGTGAGTTCCAGTTTCAACAACTTGCCCATTGTCAATTACAGCAATTTTGTCAGCATTCACAACAGTAGATAATCGGTGAGCAATCAGAATGCAAGTTCGACCTTTTCGAGCTTTATTCAAAGCATCTTGAACTATCTAAAAAAACGTTTCTTTCAAAAATTTCGTGATTGTTTCCCGTATAATTCATATATGACTCAAAAATTAAAAACAAAAGCTAAAATAATTAGTTTAGAGACGATTTGAAATAAGGAATTTCAACAGTCAAAAATCGGTTTCAATGTGTTAAGGCTATCTTGTAGAGAATTTTTTTTTGGTCATTTAAAGACCAAGGATTTATTTTGTTTATGAAAAATTTTCAAAAAAAATCGATTTTTCGCTCAAAGAATCGATTTTTCGAGATTTTACAGGGTGTCATGAAACCAGTTCTAGCACCTCCGTATGAAAAGTTAAACCGGTAATTTTTTTAGCAGGTGAAAATTGAGCGTTTTTTAGGAATCCATTTGTTTGGCTAGGGCTGGCGACCACGTGGTCGACCTCAAATGACCGGTCAAAGTTCAAGGTCAATCTCAAGTTCATCGTAGAGACTTGAAAGTACCCTCAAAAGAACCGGAGGGGTCAACTTTCTAATGAACGTATTAGCAACTATAGGTTAATGATGTACTGAAAGGTCGCTAGAGTCTATACGATGAACTTGAGATTGAGCTTGAGGTTGAACCATGTTTGCTCTCTGGCGACCTTTCAGTACATCATTGACCTATAGTTGCTAATACGTTTATTAAAAAGTCGACCCCTCCGGTTCTTTGGGGAGTACTTTCAAGTCTCTACGATTTTCACCTGCCAAAAAAATTACCGGTTTAACTCTTCATTTAATAAAACAAGGCCATGTTGAGAAAAAATCTGTTTTTGGAGTTTAATTTGCTCAAAACTCTTCTAAAAAGTCTGTTGATTTCGGCTGCCGTATAAATTTTAGGCTAAATGATCCTGAAACTCTAATTTAGAAAAAAACCCAAAATTTTTCAATTTTCGGCTGAACCCAATTTTCAAATTTTGCCAAAAATTACCATGTATGGAAACCATCACCCTGTAATGGAAACCTATAACCATTTATGGAAAACATTTTTTTCGCGTAAGTGGATTTTCATAAATGGTAAGTAGTGTATTCCTTTTTTCCAACCCTAAGTGGATCTTGAAAATGAGGGTTATCTCTGTAGCGCGTGTTCGAATTACCTGCCTGCTAATCATACCCAACACAGTCACTAAAACAACATCAGGGATTCGAACACGCGATATAAGAGGCAACTTCATTTTCAAAGATCCACTTAGGTTGGAAAACGATATATTTATAATACAAATTAAGACAGTTTTTTTGTTTAATCGAACAATTTTAATTTAATGTAAGCAATTTGTGAACAATTTTTTAAATATGAATTGTTTTAAATATCCTCAAGTCAGTATTGGTCAGAAATTTCAAATTGTTCGGAAACTTATTTTTTCGGTTTATCTCTCAGATTATATTTGAATTTGTTCTGACGATTTGAAATAACGGAATTTCAAAGTCAAAAATCGGTTTCAATGTGTTTAAGGGGGTGCCATAAGTCCTGCAGATTGGTACATTTTTTCAGAGCATAAATGAAAGAAAAAAAATGTGAAAATTTATTTTTTATTTTATCTTCAATAAAAGTGTCCATTCTTAAACGTTTATATTTTTAATTTTTAACATAACTTAATTATTGGTAAAATATAAAAAAACACTTTCCACGGTACATCCATTTTCCAACTAAACTCGACTACAGAATTTGTTTTAAAGACGATATAATAAATTCAACTTTCGGGTTTAGTGCGTCTTAAAAGTCTGTTTTTATGTCTTATTAAAATTTCTGATTATAAAGTTTTTTCCCATGAAAAATGGTAAAAATGGCAAAAAGTAGAGAAAAACAACTTTTTTTGAGATAAAAATTGACATCATTGCGTTTTGATATCAAAAAATGTCTTACTATCAAAGAAATGACGCCTATAACACCCACAATTTTATTTGGAAATTTTGACCAGCATAAAAATTTTTAAAATTCAGTGCCAATGGCACTTATCGAGTGTACCAGAAGTGTTAAAAATTTCATCAAGTTTAAAATGATAAAGCGCGACCTCATTAGTTGACATACGGCAATTTAATAGATACCAAAACATTTAATATATGTGATAATGCCTGATTTTTTATGGAGCGTTCAAAAAACCACTAATAAAAAATTTTGGACTTGATTTGCGGAAAATTTTCATAATTTTCTAAAAAAGTCACAAAAAATGACAAATAACATATTATGATTTTCAACAAGCAGTCAGAAAATATGTAGGACATGCATGAAAAAGTAAGTGGCTATTTTTTAGTTTTTATTCATAGATTTCAAAAAAACGACAGAAAAAATTTGGACAAAAATATGCGGAAAATTTTCATAATGCTTTGATTTTTTTGAAAATTTTACGATTTTAAAGATGACAAATCGAGCTCAAATCTTTCCTCAAATGGACAAAAATTATTTTATGAGCTAAAACATATTTAAATCGGTTCAGCTAACTAATAATAAGCATAAAAACATATACTGATTATTATTTTCGTAAGTTATAATGACTCCAGTCTGCAGGGTTATGACACCCCCTTAAAGGCATCTTGTAGAGATTTTTTTTGGTCATTTAAGAATAAGGATTTTTTTTGTTTATGAAAAATTTCAAAAAAAATGATTTTTCGCTCAAATTTTCGAGATTTTACAGGGTGTCATAAGCCAGTTCTAGC
>SCLH01001334.1:17031-30448 GCA_004367855.1 Oikopleura vanhoeffeni
TGTCAAATATGAATAAAAGTCGTCGAATTTGAAATGAATTGTCAAAATTAATTGTCAAATTTCTCAGAAAATTTTATAATTTGTGAGAGATTGTCAAATTTCAATCAAAGAAATCCATAAAAATTGTTAAATAATAGTAAAACAACTTTTTGTCAAAAAGTTTTCAATTCGAAGAATGTTTTCAAAGGTGAAAAATAAAATTAAATATTTTTTTTTAAAAAAATTACAATTCTTAAATTTAATTTTCTTTTAAAAAAAATTGACCAATTTACAAATAACTCAAATTTTTAACATGGGTTTAAAAATTCGAAAAAGAATATCAAATTTTTTATAGAATTTCTAAATTTTCTTTAAAGATTAGATTATTTTTTCCTGATTTGAAACTTCATATTGCCCAATTGTTTTCAAATTAAACTTCAAAATTAAACTTTTTATTTCAAATTCTAAATTTTTCTAAAAATTAAAAATTTTTCAGAAAATTTTCAAATTTTCTGAAAATTTGGCAATTTTTTCTGCTCATTTTTCATCTAAAATAGATGTAAAGCATCAAATCCCCTTCGACCGATTCAGGGCTCATTTTTCCGAAAAATTAATGAAAAACATAAAATCTCCTTTTATTGGCCTTCGGCCGATTTGGGACTCATTTTTCAACAAAATTAAATACAAATATAATATCCCCCCTTATCGGCCTTTGGCCGATTTGGTGATATTTTCTCAACAAAATTAAATAATTAACATAAAACCACCTTTTATCGGCCTTTGACCGATTTGGGGCTCATTTCTCGACAAAAATAGATACAAAATATAAAATCCATTTTTATCGGCCTTCGGCCGATTTTTGGCTCATTTTTCAACAAATTAGATAATAAACATAAAATCCTCTTTCATCGGTCTTCGGCCGATTTGAGGCTCATTTCTCAACAAAAATAAATAAAAACATAAATCCCCTTTTATCGGCCTTCGGCCGATTTTGGGCTGATTTTTTCACAAATTTAAATAAAAAACCTTAAATCTTCTTCTATAACGAAAATAATAATAATAATCCGCATTCGGCCAATTTGGGGCTCATTTCTCGACAAAAATAGAAACAAAATATAAAATATAATTTTATTGGCCTTCGGCCGATTTTGGGCTCATTTTTCAACAAAATGACATAAAAAACATAAAATCTTTTTTCATCGGCCTTCGGCCGATTTGGGGCTTATTTTTCAACAAAATTAAATAGTTTACATAAAATTCCTTTTTATCGGCCTTCGGCCTATTTTAGGCTCATTTCTTAACAATTTAAATAGTAAACATGGAATCCTCTTTCATCGGCCTCCGGCCGATTTTGGCTGATTTTTCAACAAAATTAACAGAATTTAATAGAAATATAAAATTCCCCTTTCTCGGCCTTCGGCCGATTCGGGCTCATTTAAAAAAAAAAAATATAATATCCCTCTTTATCGGCTTTCGGCCGATTTGGGGCTCATTGTTTCGAAAAAATTAAATTAAAAACATAATATACCCTTTTATCGAACGATTTAAGGCTCATTTTTCACCAAAATTAAATACAAAATATAATATCTTCTTTATTGGCCTTTGGCCGATTTTGGGCTAATTTTCCAACAAAATTAAATAAAAATATAATTTTCCCCTTTAACGGTCTTCGGCCGATTTGGGGCTCATTTTTCAACAAATTCAATAATTAACATAAAATTCCCTTTTATCGGCCTTTGGTCGATTTGGGCTCATTTTTCAATAAAATTAAATAAAAATATATTTTTCAAATTTGATGATATCTTTAAAACTTAATTCGTTTTTAAACAATCAATTTATTCCCATACAATCTTTTAACCGATTGGATCGACTTGAACCGCTTAATTTGCAACAGTAAAATTCTCGACTTTTGATCGTCAAAACATGGTCTTTCCGTTCCGATAAAAAAAGTTTTTTTGTGAGATTTGTCAAAATACACAACATCTCAATAGGAATAACGGGAGGACCGTCTATATAAGGACAATTTTCAGAAAAAACTCATTTTTGGGGTATTTTTATGGTTTTCAGAGGCAAAAAAAGGTTCATAGAACAAAATTTCGTAATTCCACATTATGAACCTTTATCGGAAATTTTATTGCGCATTCTTGTCTCACAATGACTCAAATTACATTTTTAATTTCAGCCAATCAAGAAGAAGGACCAAAAATTTCTAAAAAAAATTTCTCAAAAAATGTTTGTCTGGAAGAAATCAATATCTCAAATTTTCAAAAAAAAATGACGAAAATTTTTCAAAATCGGAAACGTATATTTCGATTTGGTACATCGCCCTTACCTTCTATTTTGATCAACGAACGTGACTGACTGCAATTTTTCAAAAAATCAAGTAGGAAATATGACTTGATGAAATTTTTTATCTTATAGTGACTGATACATTTTTTGCTGATCGCACTTTTTTTATGGTTGGCGCGCGATATTGGCATGAGTTTTACAGTACGTATCAATATTTTAAATTTTGAAAAAATGACGGAATTATTCAAAGTTTTTGAAAATACTTTTTTCTGTTTTTCCGCGAGAAATAAGTTGGAAAACGCATATTTCGATTTGATATATCTCCCTTACCTTTCTATTTTGGTCAACGAACGTGACTGACTGCAATTTTCGAAAGTCAAGTACGAAATATGAATTGATGAAAATTATTTTCTGATAGTAACTGATTCCTTTTTTCACTGATCGCACTCTTTCGTTTGGTTCCAAATTTTATGACAATCTTATTTTCAAAAGCTGTGCGGCCCTGCCCGCGATATTCGCATGAGTTTACAGTAGGTATCAATATCTTGAATTTCGAAAATTTTGAAAAATAACGAAAATTTTTTTTTCGAAATTTTTCAGGAAATATTTTTTTCTGTTTTTTTGCGAGAAATTAATCGGAAACGCATATTTTCATTTGGTTATTCTCCATTACCTTCTAGTTTGGTCTACGAACATGACTGACTGCAATATTTCGAATTTCGAAAAATCAAGTTCGAATATGACTTGATAAAATTATTTTCTGATAGTAACTGATACTTTTTTCGCTAAAAGCATTTTTTCGTATGGTTCAAATTTTATGAAAATAATTTTAAAAAGCTGCATGTCCTGCGCTCGATATTGGCCATGAGTTCTACAGTAGGTGTCCTGATTTTCGGGAAAATATTTTTGTGGTTAGGGGTTAAAAATTATCGAAATTTTTTTCATCATCAGAGGTGCTAAGTTAGGCCAAAAAAGGTACCCATGCAAAAATTTTAGCTTTTCTGGCTCCATCGGTGGGTACGCTTAAGGGAGTACCCCACGCCATTTAGTGATTTTCAACGTTTGTTCTGAGCTTAATAAAAGATGCTTGAGTTTCATGTTCTGAGACCCAGGAGATATTTTTCTGAATTTTTCGAAAAAAGTAACAAAAAGTTTTTTGTATGATCGTACCGGTATTTTTACCGGTCCAAAAAGTCATTTTTTGACTTTATCTGTTCAATTTCATTTAGCGATGTATAACATAATTTTTCTGATTTTTTGTGAGCATACCTAAATTTATTAGTCAAAAAAAGTTATGCACTCATTTTATATTTTTTTCTTTAATTTGCCTACAATCACTGATAAAGTCCTCAAAAAATGGCTGTTTTTGGTACCCTGAGCGCTAGTTCAATTTCATTTGGAGCACAGTGAGCAAATTTTTTGCGGAAAAAAGCACTTCTTAAAATTGCGCGCTTATGATTTTTATGCGCTCCATTATTTTGCTATTCTTTTATAGTTTATGGTTTTATTGCGCAGTTCAAAGTGTTGGGTTACCTTTAAAATTGGGCAAAAATATGTTTTTTTCTTAGGTTTGCCAAATTATTTTAGAAAATACAAAATTTTTATTTATATAAGGTTATCAGCATTAAAAATTTAAAGTGGCAAAAAATTAGTCATCCGATGTCTTAATCACGAGATTCAGTCAATTATTGTTAAAATAAAATGCTTATTAAAAAAATACGCCATTAATTACAAGTACTTAATATGTCTCTCAGCTAATTAATAATTATACGGTACTGCTAACCAACACTCAATGCGTAAGACATAAATGAATCTTATAATACAAAAATAAGGGTAAATGATGCGTATGAATTTGATGTTTATCCTCGTTTCGGTACCGATATTGTAAGTTCAAGGTATATATTTCAACTCTCATTTTATTAACTGCTCTATTGATTTGCGCATGTAGGTACTGTTATGATAACTGAGGATTGAGTCAATGCACCAAATTGAACTCACCAAATTGTTTTACGAAGGCAAAAGTTTATTATATTCATTTCTTTGTGAAATGTAAACTGGCAAAGAACTATTTTTTAATAAAAAAACATTACACTGATCAATCGTCGGCTGGCAACACGCACATTGTATATGATAAATATTGTTCCTGACGTACTCATCGCAGTCCAAGTGAGAGTTTGATGCACTAGTCACGATTTCGCTAAGGAATTTAAATGTGAAAAAAAATGGAGGTTATTCGACTGTTTTAATGCTACACTCGAAGAGTTCAGCGGAACTCTCATAGTGAAAAGCTAAAGCGCTAAGCTAAGCGAATTTTTTGTCAGGTGAAAATTAAGCGTTTTTAATGAAACCTTTTGTTGCTGGGCTAGCACCACGTTGGTAGACCTCCAAATGACCGTCAAGTTCAAGGTCCAATTTTCCAGGAAGGGTCGACTGGTTTTGATGTAACATCGTATTAGCAAGTTATGGTGTCGATTAGATACTTATAGGTTGTCTAGAGTTGCAAAATATACTGATCTAGACAACACTCGAAAAAGGAGCAACTAATTAAAGTCCCTTTGTTGAAATGCTAGCGATCCTTTCAGTACATTATTGACCTCTTTCGAAATAACTTCTAAATACGTCATAACAATATAAAGTCTGATCCTATCTCTGTTTTTGGAATTTTCTCAAGTATTAAATTAAGGTAGAAGTTTCAAGTCTCTACGATAACTTTGAAAGTTGAACCTTTAGAAACTTTGACCGGCTCATTTGAGGATCTTACCACGTGGTTCGCCTACCCTAGCCCAAAACTAAATGGTTCTTTCCAAAAAGCTCAATTGTTTCACTGCCAAAAAAATTAAGCGTTTTACTCTTCATACGGAGGCGCTAGAACTGGCTTCATGACACCCTGTAAAATCTCGAAAATTTGAGCGAAAAATCGATTTTTTTTGAAAATTTTTCATAAACAAAAAAAATCCTTAGCTCTTAAAATGACCAAAAAAAATTCTCTACAAGATAGCCTTAACACATGAAACGATTTTTTACTTTTGAAATTCCTATTTCAAATCGTCCAAATTAAAAGCTTTTGAGTAATTTTTCTTTCGTAGTCAAGGTTTATCTTAAGTATTGACGGTCTGGTCTTTTCGGCCCCATTTCTAGAAGACGGTTAATCCTGAATTTTTGGAATTACAGATCACTATCAACGTTAGAGGTGAGTGGAACCATTTCTAAAAAATTTAAGTCAGCTGTCTATGAATTCCGAAATACTGTGTTTTTAAACTAAATTTTTTTTAAACATGTTTATTTATTGGACTTTCATATCAATGTCCTTCAAAACTTGCCAAAAGTTCAAATCACTCGTCCTTTCATCCCTGAAATTGTGAATTTTCCAAATCAGATTTTTTTCTTCTTGAAATATGTTCAAGTGAGGTCAAAGAAAGATCTTGTGGTACTGAAGTTCAAGTAAACTGAACGCAAAAGTTTGAAAACAATTTTAACTGTTATTATATTGTATTTTCATATTTGAGGTCAAAAAACCAAAAATTACAAATTCTTGGTGTTAAAATTAAATCTTTCTCTAAATTCAATGAAAAATCTGATTTTTTTGAATTTTATTTTTCTAACTAATTTTAAATTTTGGAAAAAAATTGACCAATTTAAAAAATAATCTCAAATTTTAAACAAATTTAAAAAAAATATCAAATTTTCTTTAGAATTTATTAAATTTTCTTTCAAAATTGGATAATTTTGTTTCAATTTTGAAAACTCCCTTACAAATTGGCCCATTTTTTTTTAAATAAAACCTTAAATTTATATTTCAAATTCCACAAAATTTGAAAAGTTTCCTAAAAATTTCGAACTCATTTTTTGACAAAATTAAATTTAAAATATAATAACCCCCTTTATCGGCCTTCGGCCGATTCGGGTCTAATTTTTCAACATAATCAAATCACGAAAATATTATCTCTCTTTATCGGTCTTTGGCCGATTTCGGGCTAATTTTTCAACAAAATTAAATTACAAATATAATATCTCTCTTTATCGGCCTTTGGCCGATCTGGGCCTCATTTTTCGAAAAAATTAACCGAAAATATACTATCCCCGTTTATTGGCCTTCGACCGATTTGGAGCTCATATTCAACAAAATTTAATTACAAATAAAAAATCCCCCTTTATCGGACTTCGGCCGATTTGGGGCCCATTTTTCAACAAAATCAAATATTGAACATAAAATTCCGTTATAGGACAGCTTTGACCATTTCAAAATATTTTCAACTTAATTTATTTATTTCCTTAGGTTCAATTTACCCTTAATACGATTTTGTGAGTAATTCAATTTATTTTTAAACTTTTCTTTAACTTCGTATTTTAGTTCTCTGAGAAAGCGTAGGACAGCCTTTGACCATTTTTGAATATTTCAACTTAATTTTCGAATTTCTTGGGGTCGATTAACCATAAATACAAGTTTGTGAGTAATTTTGTTCATTTCTAAATTATTTTCAAATTTCGAGTTTCAGGACTCTGAGGAAGCATGCTTATTTCTCTCTACTCATTGGATAAAAAAGCATAATTTGAGTGCGTTTCTTTAAGGTCTTGTGACGCTTAAGTTAAGCGTGTACAACGTAAATGTCCAACTTTAAGATCACATGCTTATTTCTCTCTGCTCATTGGATAGAAAAGCATAATTTGAGTGCGTTTCTTCGAGGTCTTTTGACGCTAAAGTTAAGCGTTGAGTGCGCTGTTGTGTTTATTTTAGGTTGCCATTGTTCTCGGGTGAGAGTTCTCGATTTGAGTTCTAGAGTCACGCGCCACATTCACCTTATGAATGCCATCAGTGATGGCCCATCACCTGATTAATTTAAGACTTTTATTTCTGAACCCACAATAAACAATCATTACAAATAAAATCGTGTTATAAAAAAATAAAATAGCGAAGAAAAAAAATATTTTAAAGGATGATAAGATCAAAAGTAAACTTCTTGATATACAAAAATTGCCATATAATCTATGGGAGATAAAAAATGTCGAAACTACGAAAAAGTTTGATAGCTATCGAGCATCAGTCCTCCAACAGCTTTTCGATTATATGCTAAAATCAGGAGGAGTTAATTTTAATCTTGAAGGCCCGTCAAACTTTGAAAAATTTTGTCGAAATGCTGCTTCGAGCGAAATTGAGAAGCTTTTGTCTAAGTAAGTTTTAAGCGTTTTATTTTTAGTTATTTTCACCAGCTAGTTTTTAATGAAGTCCTAGGGTTAATCAGTGGTTAAAATATCCCACTTAACAAAAAACATTCTGGCCACCTATTGGTCAGAAAGTAGGTTTCAAAATGAAAGTTTTGGCTTGTAATTCTATTTTTTGAGTCAATTATTTTTAACCATATCAATTACGGGGCCCTGCGGTCACTTTTTGCAACTTTTTAAGCCAAATTTGTTTATTTAATTCGGCGTTTGAAAACGACTCAACCGATTGAGTTCTTGGATAGCTCAAACTGAGCACAAATATTTGAAGAAAAATAAATTGAAACAAAATAGTCAGAACCAGGCCATTGTTTCCAATTTTTTTAACAAAAACTCACAATTAAACTATATCAGTGAGCTCGAAAAAAATCTAAACATGGTCCGATTCTGACCTATTTACTTTTATTGTTTTATTCACTAGATATTTGTGCTCAGTTTGAGCTATCAAAAAACTTAATCGAATGAGTCTTTTTCAAAAGCCGAATTATACAAAATTGGCCAAAAAGTGGCAAAAAGTAACCGCAGGGCCCCGTAATAGATATATATTAAAGTCATAAGGAAATTACGCAGGGTAAAGTTTGCTACACTATTAAAAAAATGATGCGATGTTTATTTTGGGATATAGCTTTTTAGAATTAGATCTTGAAAATTAAGTTCACCTCAATTTTTGCACTTCAATAATTTTTTTTTATTTTTTGAAAGTTATTTCTGAAATAGGCTGTTTTTTAGCTCCAATTTCTAGATAAACCTCGGACGGTCTAAGCATGGTTTGTTTTTCACAATATTTTGTTAATTAAATACATCCATATAAAAAATCTATAATTCTGCTCTTGTTCCCTACAAGTCTGTTAAAGGATAAAAAACTGTTAATACATATCAAAACTGACAATACTTTTAGATTAGTTGCTTATTATTGCATTCCGCATCGATTTTTTATTTCTGTTTATTTTCAAATACGAATCGCAAGATTTATTTGACCGATGATATTATATAATTTTGTTTTTTGCTCCGGCTGTGCAGCGGTTATGCAACAAGTCATTTCTTTTTATCTTGAAATATAACACTTTTATTTTTGGCGATGCTTATTTGAAAGTTACCTCAAATTATTTTTTTGTTTATTTTGAATCAAATGATGCTCAAATGGGGCGATGTGATTCGCTCAATTCTTCAATAATTCCTCAACATGCTAGAATGAATCATGCGGATTTATTTTTCATTGTTCCACATTGAAAAAAAACGAATCAAAAATCAAAGTTCAAGATTAACGCCAAAATCTTCAAAAAACCAATTTCACTGTTCAAAGTTTAAGATTTTATGCCCAAACTTGCAATTGGAGATAAATTGTAGATTTCAGGTCAACTTGACATCTGATTGGTCCATAAGCGATGCACAAACTTTTCTCCATTTTAATTTTAGATTTTGGAAAAGCGCGTCCCTGATTGGTGCTAATAAAATGACGCATTTAGTAGTAGGTTAACACTAGAGCAAGACTTTAATAGAGAAAACCACATGGCTCAAATTTCTCTCCACTTGGTTATGCCTGGAGAAATAAGTAAAGAAAGCCATATTTTCCAACTTTTTGTCAGAAAGCTCCAGAGGCAGAAATTGATAAAGTTTTATCTACGTGAGTTATCTTTTGACTTTTGGGCCGTGGCTCATGCGTGGGTGCTCAAAGCTACATTGATTTTAATTGCAAACTTGAAAATGGCACAATTGTAGAAATGAGACAAGAAATCTACAATTTTCATCTTAATTTTTGAATTTCTTGGGGTCGATTTACCTTAAATACAAGTTTGTGAGCAATTATGTTAATTTTTAAATAATTTCAAATTTCGAATTCCAGCTCTCTGAGGAAGCAATAGGACAGCCTATGATAATTTTTGAAAATTTTGAACAATATTTCTGAATTCCTTGGGTCAATTTACCCTCAATACGATTTTGTGAGGAATTTTTTAGATATTCTCAAATTTCGAATTTCAGGAAGCCTAGGACAGCCTATGATCATTTTTGGAAAATTTTCAACAATTTTTTGAAATCTTTGGGTCGATTTACTCTAGGCAAAAAATATTGATGCTTAGCGCCCACGCAAGACTTGCGAAATCCACGGTGGGTACGCTACTTTAAAGTAATGCATGACCAGAAAAAAATCTTTACAAGATGAGCCAATAAAATAGGTATCGATTTTATGTTTCTGAATTCTTATTTCAAATCGTCTTTTTGACAAATGTCGAAAACCCATCAATTTCATTCAAAATAATTCAAAAAATGTCATGAAAAATATTACACAACGTAATGAATAACTACTAATCATGTCAAATTTACATTTCAAACTGAAATATATCAAAATTTCATGAAAAAAATTGTAAATTCAACGTAAAATTAAGTCAATTTTTTGTTAAAAAATAAAATTTCCGCCGGTACAAACCCTATTTATATCATATCATGGCATGGATTTTAAACAATTTGCAAATTATGAGCAATGCGACCCCACATTCATCGCATGAACTGAAAGTTCTTATCAACTAATTTGATATTTATTGTAGAGATATTTCAATTTGTGAAAATTTGTAGCAGGTGATGTTTTTAACTTGAAATTGGCGATGCGATTTGTATAATTAAATTGTTACGTTTAATTAAATGTTGGATAAGTAGCGTCATTCCCACCAACCGCTGAATATCAACAATAATAATGTTCAATTATCATTCAGAATACAAATTTCATCAATTAAGGGGGGTTGTATCGACCGGCTATATCAAAAGTGATGCTTAGGTGGCCTTTTTATCAGGCGGCATGACTCTGAGCCAGTGTTCAATCACATCACTTGATTGTGATTAATTTTTTATCGATATAAATAATTTTTTTATTTTTATTAATTGTAACCGAAAAAACGTCCACTAAATTCGGTGGACGCTTAACAATTTGGCAAGGTCCAGTGAAATTAAATTCTTTATTTTTGATTAATTAGGCTTCAACCAATTTCTCTCAAACCGTTTTTTTGTTACGAAAATAATGATTTAGAATATGAACAAGATGGCATTCGCAATATTTTAAGCCGTTAATTCAGAAAAATAGTTTGAAAATTTTGAACAAGAAATGAGGAAAATTTTTTAAAATATTTTCGAAATATTTTCTACCAAAATCCAAAATATGATTTTCGAAAAAGCATAAAAATATGTGGTCACCCACTCGAAAAGTAAAATGGCCATTTTGTAGAGTTTTCAAAATTTGACGAATTCGAAAAGTTAAATTCGAACTCAACATTTGTAAATATACACTGATCAGAAAATTGGCTAACGTCAAAGTTATGGAAAATATTCTTAACAAAAAAATTTAATAACAAAACATTTTTTAACAAAAAAACATTTTTTAACAAAAAAACATTTTTTAAACAAAATAACATTTTTTAACAAAGAAACTTTTAAGAAAAAAAACATTTTTTGTTGTTTATATTAGTGACTAGACTGTTATTCACCAACACCGCTTGCCCTATCACACCGCTAGCGTACATTCGTCTTTTATATTCAACAATTTACACGAACATAAAACGAAGCAAAATAGTTTGTCAAGAAAAAAAATAGGGTTGGGGTCAGGGATCAGATTTTCCCGGTCGGAAATTTCGACCCGGAACGCAGGTCGGGTCAGGTCGGGTCTGTGCCGACCCAACCTGGAAAAGTCGCCGACCTTCCGACCCGCAAAAATTTTTCTGCAAAATATAATTTTTATGTAGTTAAGACTATTAATCGATCACTTTATTATTATTAATTTGTAAATATTTCTAAAATATATAGATATCATCAGAGAGCCGATTTGGAGTTCATTTATCATCGAAATTAAATTTAAATTGTAATATCCTCCTTCTTCGGCCTTCGGCCGATTTGGGGTTGATTTTTCAACAAAAATTAAATTGAAAATATAACATCCCCTACATCGGCCTTCGGCCGATTTGAGGCTCATTTTACATCAAAATTAAATTAAAAATTGATATACCCCTTTAACGGCCGTCTGCCGATTTGGGGTCAATTGTTAATCAAAATTAAATTAAAAATGTAAATATCTCCCTTTATCGGCCTTCGGCCGATTTTAATCTCATTTTTTAAACAAATTTGAATAAAAAACAAAAACTCTTTCTCAAGCGTCAAAAATGACCCTAGATCCAAAGTTTTCAAATTCATAGCCTATTAAATTTAATTTAAAAAATATTTTTTAAATTAAAAATTGATATTTTGTGTATTTTTTGCATGAATATAAAGCAGATACTTTTTAGTTTTCAAAATGTTTTTCGTTATTTTCAAATTTTAATTTATTTAATTTTGAAAATTTCTTGCGAGTTTTTCAGGTGACTTACAAAAATGAAAAAACTAAAAAAATTTTGAATATATCTTAATTTGTCTTCAAATAAGCTAAAACGCTTGCAAAATTTTTTTTGAAATTTTTTTAAACTGAATTTTTTGAAATACTTTGATATTTTTTTTTGAACCTTACTTTCAAAATTTTTCATAAAAACAAAGTAAACAACCTCAGTGACTACTTTTATCATCACTGAAATTGATGCCTCTATAATTCAAAATGAATCTTACTTGTTAAGGCGTGTTAGCAAGTTTGGGAGGCAAAAATACGATTTTTCAAACTAGATTATCATTTTTTTGGGTAAATATTGATTTTTGAAAAATAATATATATACCAAAAGACGCGCAATGAAATTTCACACAACCTAGTATATGTGAAAAATCAACCCTAAGTAGTCGATTTTTGGCGAAAATCGATTTGTGGAAACCCTAACAATCCACTTTAACTCGAGCCCACTTGAACTTAAACTCGAGCCCACTTCCCTTTAACTCGAGCCCACTTCCCTTTTAACTCGAGCCCACTTCCCTTTAACTCGAGCCCACTTCCCTTTAACTCGAGCCCACTCCCCTTTAAACTCGAGCCAACTCCCCCCTTAATATCGGGCCCATTTCCCTCTTAATATCGAGCCCACTCGCCCTAAATATCGAGCCCACTCCCCCCTTAATATCGAGCCAATTTCCCTTTAAACTCGAACCCACTCCCCGTTAAACGTCCCTCGAACAAAATTCTCCCGATCTTCGACCCGACCCGGATCGAAAAAAATTTCCGACCTGAAAAAAAAGTTATCGGGTCGGCGTTCGACCCGACCCGACCTGGAAAATTTCAGAGAAAAAATCGACCCGACCCGACCTGGTCAAATTTTGAAGAAATCCGATCCCTGGTTTTGGGTGAGAATAGTAGGGTTCCGCAAGGTTAGGTCTTCTTGAACCTAACCCTAGTTTTTTTACGACAAAATGTTTTGCCATGCCCTAAGTGTACACCTTAATTTTATAGGTGTACAAAATATTTTTCTATGTTTAAAGAATTAGATCTAGGGTTAGGTAAACTTGTGTCCAGTGTACACAGTTAAAAACGATGCAAAACTGTTTCTTGGAAAAGGCTAGGGTTAGATTTTTTTGTTATTAATTGTTATTTTTGTTAATAATGGTTTTTTTGTTAAAAAAATTTTTGTTAAAATTGTTTTTTTGTCAAAAAAAGTTTTTGTTAAACAATGTTCTGTTTAAAAAATTTATTGTTTAAAAATGTTTTTTGCTTAACAAAACCTGCTCAAAGTGATGTCTTGACGTTTTAGTGCTTAAATTGAAGCAAACCTTATTTTTAAACTTCATTTTGAAAAAATACTTAAAAAATTGAGAGAACGCAATAAATTTGAAATTTTTTTTTTGATAATTTGGTGCGTAGAACACTTTGTTATCACCAAAATTAATTTGGAGCATTTCAAGCCCAAAGACCTTATAAAACCAGCCACCAGTACCCCCTTAAGTTCAGTTAGTTTTTTCTTATACCACCTTAGCCAGATAAGCGAGAAACCGAATCGAAAAAACTTCAAAAATCAGCCTTAAAATTAGGGTCAATGGCAAATTT